>JBBBWG010017146.1:0-15493 GCA_037176905.1 Azolla pinnata
AGAGTATGGAAGCGCTGGAACATGAACAACGGCTACGAAAGGCGTTCGTAGACCGGCACCGGAAGAGGAATGAAGTACGATTCGGAAATGGAAAAGCCATACTGCTCTTCCAATCACGATCCGGCCTTATGCCCGGAAAGTTATGCTTACGTTGGACAGGACCGTACTGGATCGTGAATGAGGAAAGCGGCACGTACAAATTGGGCACACTTTCTGGCGAGGTACTACCCCAATGGGCGAATGGATTTCACTTAAAACCGTATTACGGAAAGTTGCCGTCCAACCCATTTCTTCCCAAGGACGGTTCAGACGAGGCTTCGGAAGAAGTCTCGGCCGCGAAGAAGAAGTAAGCAGTCGTACCATTACAACGGGGCTCCCACGAAGTCGTACTAGGCTGACGAATAGTAAGTACGATGGAGGACCCGCCGTAGTATGCCTTCCGTGAGGTGATGGAAGTGACGAAGCGATCGTATCAAGCGGAGAGAACGTAGATACGACGACTGAGACAGACTTGAGTCGGGCTCGGATGAATTCGAGTTGGATTTCGCGAAAGGTACGACAGTGGCTCATGGAGGAGGAAGAAAACAGGAGGGGAAGAGGCCGTGCAACGGAATTTCAAAAAAGGCGGCATATATCTGAATTCCGCTCGGAGCGGAAAAGTACGAATTCCGGAGGGTACGAAGTTACAAAATTCCGCGGAGGTGCGGATTGGACGGAAGTTCGGAGAAATTACGGAGTTCCAGAGGGAACATGAGTCACGAAATGTCGGAGAGATGCGGAAGATCTTTTCGGAAGATCTTCGGGAAGATTTGTTCGGCCGAACCCTCGAGATTCGCTCATTTGAGAGTCTCGTACAACAATGAATCGAAGTAACTGTCGCACGTGTGGGAAACCAGAATATTTGCAGAGCTTTTCGAAATAACGAGGAAAAGTCATCATTACCTGGTATGGAAGTCGGCGAAAAGCAAAACGTGACGTGGCCGGCGGAAGCTATTATTACTTTTCGTGGCGTGGCACCTTAATTAGAAAGGACGGGCGGCGCACGAGATCCCACGGAAATACACGGTTTTTAGAACCGCCGAAGCCACCCTATAAATACCGATGAGTCGGCAGACTAGTTTTCTTTTCTGTTATTCTGTGTGTTGCGACGATGAAGCTGAACGACTCACCCTCCACCCGACTGGTTGAATGACTCAACCGCCGTGGTTTAGGCGGTTATCTGCGCGTCACTATCACGACACCATGGGCGAGCATGGAGGAAGCAGTAGCACAGGCCGACGTCGACGAGATGTCGCCTGAAGCCATCCGAGCATTTCTCGACCTGCCGAAGGGCGGCGAGAAAGGTGTCGGAACATACGAAGACTCCACCCTAACGGAGTTTTCGCCAACGGCGAAGTCATTCCTCATCGCCGGCGGACGAAGTGCGGCGTTCAAGGAATACGCCGTGTTCGGCGCACAGTGGATGCTGCTGTAGCAGAATTCGTCTGTAGTGACAAAGGTCCGCGGCAGCCTTATTATTGTGGGATGGGAGATTCGCGACCTCGACTGGGCCGCCATCACGTCAGAAGCCCTTGTCCGAGAGGTGACGGCAAGTCGGAAAAGCCGTGCACCCGGATTGGCGTATTGGCTCGGGATGTTTTACAACCCACCACCAGGCAAGGAGCGACCCGACAGTCGACAGCTGGACCCCGCCAAGGGCAAGGGGCCTGCAGCGGAGTTGCCCACACCACGGGAAATCTGGGAGATGGCCCGTCGGGAACCTCGCTCGGCCCGGAACCTATTCCGGAGCCGGCACCCGTCGTGGAGCAGCCGAGGCGGCGGCAGCTGCGGCGACCAGCCTCCAGAGGGGAGGAAACGGGTACGATTTCAGCCGTACAATTTCTGATTCAGGGACCCCCGCGACGTACGACACTCCGCGTCGTACCAATCGAAGGAGTCGAGCGGGTGCCGCCGGAACATCAGACCACGCCGATGGCAGAGGCCACAGCGGAACCACCGGAAGAGGAACAGGAGTTGCCGGAACCCGAGCTCCCCGCGGTACAAGAGCCGGAAGCAAGAACGACCGCGGCGGATGAGGACGTAGCAGACGTCGAGATTCCGACTTGGAATCTTGGCAAACAGATCCCGATTGTACCCCAAATCTGGGATGCCGACACGCCGCAGGTCGAAGTATGGGCGACAGACGAAGACGTGGACATCGTTACTTTGGAAGATTCGGAAATCACTCCTGCCGTGCCCGAACCCCCGAAAAAGTCGCCGAAGGAAAAGCGGAAGAAAAAACGGAAGAAATCGGCGCAACCGGAGTCTGATGGCCATTTGGTCTCGATTGAAGACGGCTGGTCCCACAGAACCAGCAGAAACCGCAGAGGAAGAAAGAAGGCCGGGAAGTACGACCAAAGTTTTGGAGCCGAGAACCGTACATAGTGCGGAGAACGGTGCAGTTTTGGCCACGGAGGTGGCGAGTGTACAGGCAATCGGAGAACCCGTACTCAGTACGGATGAGGTGCAACCAACGACTGAAGGTGGGGAGCCAATCGTGGAGACAGTTGGCGCACCAATGCTTGAAGCGGAACAAGCGCTCGAGGAAATCGCACGAGAACAGGCGGACACCGAATGGGAGACCGTTTTGGTGAGCCAACCATCGTCACCAAGAAGTACGGCGGATACGGCCGTAGTAGTGGGCAAGGCGCCAGCAAGGATACAAGCTCGTTCGACGCGCGAAGACGTGAACGAGATTATCATGATGCTGGAAAAAACGATGGAGAAGGTGTGCGAATGGAGCGGACGGATCGAAGCGCAAACTTCGGAAGCTGCACAACGCGACGTAGCGGTATGGAAATGACAACTCGCCAACTGCGAGGAACCCTTGAAGCGAAAAGTCACGGCGCTGACGAAGGCGGAGAAAGCGCAGGTTGAGCTCCGAAGGGCGATGGAGGCAAAGGACACGGAGTTGACGAAATTACGAGCGGAACTCGAAGCCGAACGCAGGAGCCGTACTAATGTCAAGGAACTCCGAAGTCAACTACGGGATGCGGATTCAGCAGAGCAAGGAGAAGTGGAAGCGGATTCAGACTCGGCTGGTGCCGGATGTTGAAAGTACGACCGAGGAGAACGGTCGATTAAAGAAAGTCGTCCATAGTCTGAACGCGGAAACGAAGAAGCTGAAACAGGAACGGGAGACTGCGGTACGACAAACCTGACAAGTCCAAGAGGAGCTCGGACCATTGAAGATGGAGTTGTCGGTGGCCGTCGAGGATTTAAGGAAATCCTAGATGTTCCGGAATGATCAGCAGAAAGACATTAATCGACTACAGTCGGAGCTTGCAAAGAAGAAGTTTTTGGCTCATGCCAACTTAAAGAAAATAGTCGAAAAATTCCGGGAGCAGAAAAATGCTATGATCCAGATCGCTACGGCTATGGCGTTACAAGTATGGTCCGAACAAGCTGCGGAACTGCAAGTACTTCGGGCAGACAAGGCCAACAGGGATCTCCGAGGACCTGGATTTTGGAAATTGGATCAGGCCAACTGCGAAGCAGTGCAGAAGAATCTAACAACAGAATTCATGCGGATTGCCGTCACCCATCGTGAGGAGATTACGAAGTTGTTAGAACAACATGACGAAATTGTTTGGAAGCTGCACACAGAAATGGAAGCCATAGCGGAGCCGGTTGTACCGCCGACGCAAGTAATGGAAGTTTCAGCAGATGAGGAGGAAGAGGACGAGGAGCCAGCCGAACCGTCAATTTTGAATGTCCTGAACGAGGACTAAGTACTGGAAATGTACATATTGTAATTTTGAGCTTTTGTTTTTTGGACTTTGTTTTTACTATGGGTTCGACATGTGGAACACTGTCCCACGGGCGTGCCATAGTGTTGGCCGAATATTATAAAAGTACGACGAAGTCGTAAATTCGTAATATTACGGAAATAATACTGAGTCGGAAAATCGGAGAGATTTCTATAGAGAACCGAACCGACGCGTTGTACATAGAGACTTGGAGATCCGAAAGGGTTCCAAGCATGTATATAAAGCCTTGGCAGCTTACTTGTAAAGGGTCCGAAATCAGTCCGGAAGTAGAGTTTGTTTATAATGTAAGGAGCTTTACACAATCGTGTATTCTTGATTCTCTGTGTCTTATGTAAGTGAGTCGAAGTTTACGGCAATTCGGAGTGTACGTGTCTACGGCCATACGAAGTTGACGAATAATCGGATAAACGTACTAATTGGAGTTTACGGATAATCGTAGCTTTACGATTATTTTTCCATTTGTATTCAACCACGACCAAGTCTTAGTCTTTCATTTAAAGGGCTAACAATAATCGTTCCCACGTTCTTGAAAATGTGTATTAGGTCCAATAAGTGGTTTATTTTGAGGCCCTCCAGATAGGGCGCCATTAACCTACACCCACATCTCTTTCCACTACTTCATAGTTAGACATCTTGGCAGTATGCCATTTTCAAATGCTTGGTAGTGTTGATGTGTGGATGGAAGAAATCTGTCGTGATTTGAATAGATGACTCATTTCAGGTGAGGCGGTCGTGTGGACACGAGGGTTGGTCCACATTTGGGGTAGGCATGGTATCCTGAGGTCGATAAACCTGTGAGTTGAAGAACAAGACTTGTGTTAGAGTAGTTACTCATAGTTGTTAGCTCTAGAAATAACGAACTAATTTGGTTTAACATCCTAATCTGAACATTGCCCGACCACTCGGGAGTCATGCATTGTCCACATTAGAATGACTTGAAGGTTGAACACGCGATTGGGATGGGCCTTTGACATATCCTCCATTCGAGTGGTGCCAGGTACACATCCATATGTGCAACCTTATACTTGCCAGGGATGAGGACTGTTAACATGATATGATCCTTCTTGATCGCCATGTGTGGAGGCAAGTTGTAGTTCACCAACACAACTAGCCAAAAACTATATGAGCTGCTTCGACGCCCAAACGGATTCACATCATCCGTGCCTAAACCCAACCTCAAGTTCCAGGGTTCAGCTCCAAATTCAGGCCAAGTGGAATCGATATGTTGTGACGCTGGAGAATCGGTAGGTATTCTTCATTTCCCATCTTGGCTCCAATGTGTTACATGCCAATTCATTAATGAGGCGATGGATCGACATTGGAACATCATAGAGAGTCTCAGAATGACTGGTAAGTGCCGGAGTACCTTAAATCAGCAATGACCCACATGTTATTAGTGTTAATTTGTAATGTTACTGCTACTTTGCTACAAAGTCGCGGCTAATTTGTAGCAAAATCACGGACTTGCAACAAAGTTGCGTCAAAGTTGCGTCAAAGTTGCAACAACTTGTGGCAAACTTGCTGCAAAGTTGCAACAATTTCACGGCAAAGTTGCAACAAATTCCATGGAATAAATTGTGAAAACATTGAATTTGCGAACGTAGTTTTAGGTTAACCTTGCAAGGACCTACATTGATGCTATGTCTGGTCGATATCTTACCTCCCCACACTTTGCGCATTCAGTCAGATTTGATAATTCTCCTCGGAATAGCACATAATCATTGATACATGCACGGATTCCTTGGTAGTCGAGCCCATGCAACGTGATCATCTGCTTTCTTACATCTTCACACAAAGCTAGTAAACGATGGGGTTGCGGTAACATTTTCCCCATGAGACTTAGGAATGCATCTACACTTGCATTATTACTCCATCTATATGATGTTTGGAGATTCATGATCTCCATCGATGCTCGCAACACTGAGAAGTTGGCACCATCACATAGCGGTGTTCTAGCAACATGTAATAGTGTTGAAAAGTCCGACGTGGGGCTTTGACCTGCATGACGTCTAGATCCTTGCCAACGTGTAGAGCGATGCAAGTCTTCAATCATATCCTTCATTTGCTCATTTGCAACGTCTCTCGGTGGACCTTGTTCTTGCTCTGCTAAACCCTCTAGATCCTCAACTACTTCACTGGGTTGTTGTACACACGCCTCATCTGCATCAGCGTCTGCCTTGGCCCGCTTGTATTAGTCACGTAACAATCTTGGTGCAACCATGTAGTGTCGAACATTATGCACTGACTCTTCAGGTTTCCAATGGCCCCATTTGCGTATATGATCATGGCGTGTTTAAAGAGTTTGGTTCTCCAATGCAAGTCATTAAAACTGTTGCAGTAAATCCTCATGCACCAATGCCGGGTCCGATGCTTTGGTTAACTAAGAAGAAGGGATTCTTATTTTATTTTAAAGAGATTGAGAAAGAGACATAGAAACAATATTTTTTTATCTCAATTCAAACTGTCCAAACCCTACTATGGAAACACAAGAGATATATCATAGAGAAAAAGCTTTATTTTAGTATAATGACAAGTACAAGTGGGATTACATGATGGGGACTAAGACTAGTGTTGAACTGAGATTGATCCACCATTGAGAGATGTATTCTTATATAGGCTTAGTCCATGAAGAATTTATATTATATCCGGACAATGGCTAAAGAGTTTGGTTGAATGTTCTCAAAGGTCAAAGGTCATGAGTTTGAACCTCTGTTTATTCTTGTATGATGATAGCTAAGCATCACACCAACCTTCTTCAATCCATTACACTGGCCTTTGCAGTTGGCAACATAATCTGGCTACTACATCGCCATATTGTTAGAACACATCCATGTTATTAATTGGCTATAAAACGCTTAGGTCCCTTTCATATCATTTAACACAGAAATCTAGTGGAGTTTTGGCTAGAGCTTCCTCAACAATTTAGAATTCACAACGTCTTTCATGCTTCACTCCTCGAAATATATCATCCATCTCGGATACCCTGAAGACAAACTTCTCCATCACCACCACTCGTGGAGTTATCGACAAGTGAAGAGTACAAGGTCGACTAGATCCTCGACTCATGCTACATCATTGACAACTTCAATATTTGGTCTTTCTAATTCTGCACCACCACCACTCGTGGAGTTATCGACAAGTGAAGAGTACAAGGTCGACCAGATCCTCAACTCATGCTACATCATTGACAACTTCAAGATTTGGTCTTTTAGAAAGGTTATCCCATTTTTTAAGCCACTTGGGAACCAATTACACATTTTCAAAATGCTATAGAGGCAATTTACAATTTTCATGAATAGTACCCACTTGAGCTTGATGCAGACCTTAGAGGAGAGATAATGTCACAAACAAGGTTTGACGCAAACAAGGGTTGAACCACTCATCTCTTTGTATATGTATTATTAATACTATATACTTCATATTGGACAAGTTTATTAGAATACTATGTGGGACATTATTGAACCCATTCTCATTTATCGCGCCATGCTTTTCTCTTGATAGTTGTATGCAAGCTCACTAGAAACTTCTATCCGCAATCACATGCGTCCACACATATTATTAGCTCTCATCACATGTGTTTTTCTTCTAGCTTACCTGCATGCAACCTTCCACACATTCATGTATAAATATGTATGTTCATCTTGGATTGAATCAAGGTGAACAACACTAGTTACGAGAATCAACACTTGCTCTTGTCCACATCTCTCCCTTGGCCTTAAGAGTCTCTCTGCTCTGTTTTTGTGACGGTGTCATAGAATTTTGCGATGTATAGCTCCAGATATGTGTGTCAGGGTGGAACCACCGGCATTTTGAACCGAGAGATGGATAGTTGAAGAACAGATTAATATTTAGAAATAAGAGGAATTCAATTAGAGAAAGTAATTACATTCATCTCATTGGATCAAATATAGAACATATATGTATTTGGGAGCACAATATGAGGAAATTAGGATTACGAATCTTTAAAGACTAAGATTACATAAAAGAAAGCAGAGAGATAAGGTTTGGATAACATAGATTAGAGAGATTAGGTTTGGATAACATAGATTAGAGAGATTAGGTTTGGATAACATAGATTAGAGAGATTAGGTTTGGGTAAGAGAGATTAGCTTCAGATTTAGAGAGATTAGAAAAGAGATAGATCAAAAGAGATAGATAGAGTAGAATTAGAGATATAGAATAAGGTTTAGAAGAAATATTACAAGCGATTATAGTTGACTAGAGAGATTAGAAGAGATTAAAGTTTACAAATAAGGTATTAATGGTTTGGAAGTAGGTATTAGGGTTTTGGAAGTAGATATTGGGTTTAGATAGTTGAGATTAGGGTTTTCTTCTGAGCATATGCTCTTTCCTCCCTCTTCTTCCTCTATGTATGCCACTCCTTACACAGGCTGTGGAGTGGGTCGTCATAGGAAAAAAATGCAAGAGGAAAAAAGTAGGAAAAAAAGCAAAAAAAGTACAGAAAAAAAAAACAAAAAAGTAACATGGGAATCGACCCCATGACTTGTGCTTTTAAAAGCAATTGGTTTATCCACTATGCCTTACTAACTTTATTGACTTATATATTTCTTGAGTTCTTTTAGTTCTTTTTCAATGTTTTTCTCTCTATGCATTTCACATCTTGCACCCAAAACATCAAGACACTCGCCCCCTCCAAACCCGCACATCCTCCTATATGTGCCAATAATGGTGGTGTGAGGATAGTTATTGTTTGTTTTCATATCGGTCAAGGATGAAATGTTTTCACCAGCTCCATTCTGTCCACCATAGCCATTCGTACCAACCTATCCACCAAGTTTAATGTCTTGACATCTTGAAAATTGATATTCTTATAGTCATGGTGTGATGTTGGTATACCTGATCATTCGCCGATTTGATAAGTCTGTTACATGTACTGATCCTCTCACCTTTATCTTCTTGTATTACCTTGATGAAGCCTTTGATAATGCCAATATTTGGATTGTCGCCAAGATTGCACTGATTCTTCTCTTCTTGATTTACATTGATGAAGCCTTTCATGACGTTGATGTTTACACCATCATCATGTTCGCACTTGATATTATCTTCTTGCTCAATGAAACCTTCGATGATATCGATGTTTGGACCTTCACCATGCTTGCACTTGATATTATGATCTTCTTGCTCAATGAAACCTTCGATAATATCGATGTTTGGACCTGGATCAAACTTGCACTTGCAATTGTCGTCTTGTATTACCTCAATGAAGCCTTCGATAATGCTCACTTTTGGACCGTTGTGAAGATCACACTCGATCATTTCCATCTTGTTCTCCTTTTCTTTGTTATCAACCCATTCTATGTTGATGTCTTCTTTGATAAATTTGTTTAAAATATTTTGGTCATTTTCTTCTTTATTGATCTTTTCTAGGTCCCTGTTTTCTTTAATTATGACAATGTTAGAATCATGTTGTTTTCTAATCATCATATCAAGATTACTTTAATCTTTGGTGAGCCTATTAGAACTACCTTTTTCATTGATGATCCTATCCGGATCATTTTTTTCTTTAATGATCATATCCAGATCATTTTCTTCTTTGATGTTGAGTTGGTTAATTCTATTAAGGGTACTGAAATGTTTTTCATCTATGATTTTAATATTGTCACTATTTTGAACTTTGTTCTAGACTTGATTAATTTTCTTTTCTTCTTCCTTATAACTAACATTCTCCACGTTGAGTTCTTGTTCGTTGTATTCGGTGGTAAGGTCTTTTTTATCTCTTTCATCAAGTTTTCTTTCTTCTACCAAGTAGTCGTAGTAGTCGCTTACCATATAAAGCATATTTGTTGCATTTGATAAGCTTCCAAATCCTTTCTCAATCTCCCTTTCAACTAATAATTGGATTCCTTTGCGTGCAAATGGGATTGTCAAGCGCTCCAGTCCAGTTGTCTTCTCGAACGATGCTAGCAAGCTATAAGCTATCATGATAATCTCCAAATTCTTTGAGACCTCCATCTCCTTGCCACCTAATTCACGTCGAGTTCACCAAATGACGTAGAATTCTGGGTTGTACAGCTCCAGATATGTGTGTCAGGGTGGAACCACTAGGGTTTTGAACGAGGAGATGAATATTTGCCAGAGATTAAGAGAAATATGGCTGTAATTGAAGAGAATCGTTACAATTGTCTCCCCAAATTAGGAGAATATACTAGTAAAATATAGAGAAATAAGAGGGAGTATGATTACTAATCTTAGAGAGATTAGGGTTTAGGAGAAGATAATTTAGGTTTTAGAAGAGATTGAGCTTAGCAAAGAGATTAGAAAAATTAGGTTTAGATAGTGGATATTAGAGAGATTAGAAAGTTTAGATCTGAATAAGAGATAGTGGAAATTAGGTTTAGGTTAGAGATATTCGAGAGATAAGAGGAATTATGATTAGATTATAGGAAATATTAGGGTTTAGCTGAAAGATAGATTAGAAGAGAAATAGATTAGGGTTTAGAAGAGATATTAGAAGAGATTAGGGTTTAGTAGAAAGATGAGAAGAGATTTGGGTTTAGCAATCGCGTATTAGGGTTTTAGAAATTTAAAGGTATTAGGGGTAGGTATTAGGGTTTTAGATATTGTTCTAAGCAAATGCTCTTCCTCTTCCCCCGTTCCCTCTATATACGTTACTCCTTATATAGTTTGTGGAGTGGGTCACCATAGGCAAAAAACGCAGGAGGAAAAAAAGCAGAAAAAAGTAAGAAAAAAAAGTAGAAAAAAGTAGAGGGAAATATCTTCTTGCTCAATGAAAGCTTCGATGATGATGATGTTTGGACCTTCACCAAGCTTGCACTTGCAATTTTGTCTTTTATTATCTCAATGAAGCCTTCGATAATGCTTCATCTCCTTGCCACCTGCTTCACGTCAGGTTCACCAGATGTCGTAGTAGGTGGCAAGGAGATGGAGGTCTCGAAGAATTTGGAGATTTTAATGATAGCTTATAACTTGCTGGCAACATTCGAGAAGAAAACTGGACTAGAGCGCTTGGCACTCCCATTTGCACACAAAGGAATCAAGCTATTAGTTGTAGGGGAGATTGAGGAAGGATTTGAAAGCTTATCAGATGCAACAAATATACTTCATATGATCAAAGATGAACCAGAATATGCTCGCGACTACTACGACAACTTGGTAGAAAACAGAAGACTTGATGAAAGAGATAAAAAAGACCTTACTGGCCTAGAAAATGAACATGGAATCCACATGGAGAAGGTTAGTGATAACAGAGCAAAAGAAAAAAATAATCAAGTCTATAAGAAAATTCAAAATAGTGACAATATTAAAATCCTAGATGAAAAAGAATTTCAATACCCTAACAGAATTAACCAGCTCAACATCAAAGAAGATAATGATCTGGATATGATCATTAAGGAACAAAATGATCCGGATAGGATCATTAATAACAAAGGTAGTTGTAATAGAGTCACTAAAGAAGAAATGATCTGGATGTGATCATTAAACAACAATATGATTTTGATACTAGCATTAAAGCAAACAAGGACTTGGATAAGATCAATAAAGAAGAGAATAACCAAAATATGTTGAAGAAATTCATCAAAGAAGACATCAACATAGATTGGCTAACCAAGGAAAGGAGAACAAGATAGAAATGATTGAGTGTGAACTTGAAAACGGTCCAAAAGTGGGCATTATCGAAGGCTTTAGTTAGGTAATACAAGACAACAATTGCAAGCTTGGTGAAGGTCTAAACATCGACATCATCGAAGCCTTCATTGAGCAGGAAGATATTATCAAGTGCGATCATGGTGAATGTCCAAACATCAACATCATCGAAGGTTTCATTGAGCAAGAAGATAATATCAAGAGCGAAGACAGCGATGGTCTAAACATTGACGTCATCAAATGTTTAATCAAGGTAAATCAACCACAGAAGAATGAGTGCGACCTTGGCGACAGTCCAAGAATTGACATTATCAAAGGCTTCATCAAGGTACTACAAGAAGATAAATGTGAGAGGATCATTACATGTGAAAGATTACTCAAATGGGAGAATGATCAGGTATACCAACATCGCACATGAGTACAAGAATATCAAATTTCAAGATTCCAAGACAAACTTGGTGGACAGGTTGGTGGGAATGGCTATGGTAGACAAAATGGAGCTGGTGGAAACATTTCATCCTAGACCGCCACGAGGACAAACAATAACTTATCTCACACCACCACTATCGGCACATACCGGAGGATGTGCGGGTTTGGAGGGCGCGAGTGTCCTGATGTTTTGGGCGCATGTTGTGAAATGCATAGAGAGAAGGAAAGTTCAATTACTGGATAAACTAATTGTTTTTAAAAGCAGAGATTACAAGGTCGATTTTTAAAAGCCCAAATCCCACGACAATGGTTTTGTGATAGATTATGCTAGGTACTGCTTGTTCAGATCCGGCTCCTGTTCTATTGGAAACCTTTTCTCAGTCAAAGATGGCATCCAAATGCACCTTAAGATACCGGAACGAATATTGTTAGATGATTGCTCATATAGTCAAATGAGAGATTTATCTGGGCATCTTAAATTGAGGACAATGGTTGATTATATGGAAAATCATGAGAAGGAAATAAGGATGTGAGCAACATTGAATTCTTTACAAAGGTTGCAACAAGCTCAACCACAATGTACATGGGTAGCGATGAGACTTGTAGAGGCTCAGAAGCAAGTGAAAGAAATGGAAGACAATCATAGCTCGTTTCACTATCACAATGTAGCTTCTAGATGGACACAATTTGGTGATAGATGTACAGGTTCATGAAGGACATCTTGTATGAGAAATGAAAATGGAGAACTTGAAACGGACCCAAATTCCCTAAGAGAAATAGGCACAAAAGTTTATGTTAACCTCTTCTCTGAAGAACCTATTTCACAAGAGGTTCAAGAGCAAAGAATGAAAGTGTGGGGAGAAATTCAACCCAAGGTTACACAAGCAATAATGGACTCATCATTATTACCTATTACTAAACAAGAAGTTGAGCATGGTTTACACTCATGATTTAGTGGTAGTTGCCCTAGACTAAATGGTCTCACACCAAGTTTCTTATAAGAAATATTGGGAGATATTAAACGAAGACTTAACTATTGCTTACCAACATATGTTTGATAATGGACGAATGCCAAATTATTTGTTTGAGGGGCTCATTTATTTAATACTAAAGCCAGAGGGGGTTTCAGAAGATATTCATAAATGGAGACCAATTACCACCTTGAATGCCAGCTATAAGATATTTGTTAAGATGTTTAGTTTTCGCCTTCAAAAGTTGTTACCAAAAGTAATCCATGTACCACAAACAGGGTTATTGCAGGATAGGAATATCATAGATAATGTGTTCACATTTTGGGAGGCCACTAAACTTGCTGTAGAAAAAAAACAAAACTTAGCAATATTATTGTTGGATTTTGAAGAAAGCATATGACAAGGTAGACTTAAATGTTTTGGAAAAATCTATGCATAGGTTGGGCTTCAAGTCTACATATTGGCTGGGGAAGTTTGACCTCAATTTAATACTATTAGATCTATTCGTTAGGGACGGCCACTTGTCCCCTTCTTGTTCCTTCTATTTGCGAAAGCAACGCATGCATTCTTATTCGCAAAGTCTACTAACTTTTGTGGTTTGACATTTCCAATAGATGGAAAGGAAATTTTGGACTAAGAGTTTGTAGATAATGCGACGTTATATGTGGATGGCAATTTGACTAATCTACAACAAGTCCAACAAGCTTTATTACAATTCTATAGAACTTTAGGAGCTAATGTGAATTGGAGCAAAACAATTGCATTTTGGGTGAGTATAGAACCTTCTCCTAGCTAGAAGCCACATCCTAGTTTCCAATGGGAAGTAACCTTCAGATATCTGGGAATACAAGTTGGGATTGATTTGGCCCCAGAGTTTCATGTAGCACCTTTATTATTAACTTTGAGAAAGAAGTTGTTTTTGTGGGGGATTGATTTGGCCCTAGAATTAGTGCGGCACCTTTATTATTAACTTTGAGAAAGAAGTTGTTTTTGTGGGGGAATTCGAAGTTATCCTTGGCAGGTAGAGTGGTCGTAGCCAAATCATGTCTTATTGTCTACAATATGGTATATTGCATCGTCTTGGATCTTTGTGCATTGGGCAAATAAGGAGGTTGATCAAGAACTTTATATGGGGTCCCACATGAGGGGATAGAAGTCATGTAAGGGCAAAAGCGTAATGGCTTACTCTTACTACACTAAAACAACATGGTGGTCTAGGGATTATTGATCCCATGGATCAATGTATGGCATTATGAGTGAAGGTAGTAGTTAGAGGCCTTTTCCCAGGAGAAGCCCCTTGGAAACAATTAACATGTTTGCATATAGAACAGGTAATATTGCATGTTCTCTTTTAAGATTCTCAATGAATACTAAAAAAACACCTAAATACTTAAGATTTTATTAAAATCTTAAAAATTTACAATGTCCATTTATAAAAACCTCTAAATTCCATGTATTTATATAATTTATTAAAAAATTATTAGAGAACTACTTCAAAACTTGAGTAATTTAAAGGTTTCTAAGAAAACTAATTATGTTAGCAAATAATTAATTCCCGATGTATAGAGAGATCATAACAATTTAAAGTTTAGCTTTGAGACATCATTTCTTAGAAAATGTTTACTATAAATGAAATAGTTAATTTCTTTCAATGAATTGATATTGTTATTATAATTATAGTGTATTGGTTATATTATTTGATTCTTTTAAAACATTCATGGGTTGAATCTTTATGATGTCTTTGTTTTTATAGAAACACATGGATTTATTCAAGAAATCGATATATCATATTGGCTTCTTGCATAAAACATTGAATTTTTAGAAGGAGACCCTGCTGAGAATGGAGCTGCTAAGGGCACAGGAGCCGGCAGCAGACTTAACGACGGCGGATGTAGAGATCCAGATTCCGACGTGGAATCTTGGTGAGCAGATCCCGATCGCACCCCAGATCTGGGATGCCGACATGCCGCAAATTGTCGAAGGGACGGCTGACGAGGAGGTGGACATCGTCACGCTGGATGAAGTCGTACCCGAACCACCCAAAAAGTCGTCGAAGGAGAAACGAAGGAAGAAACGGAAGAGATTGGCGCACCAGGACCCCGATGGCCGACGGGCCAGTCGGTTGCAGAGAGCAAGTCCCGCAGACACAGCAGAGACCGCAGAGGACGAAGGAAGACCGGACAACACGGTTGAAATTTTGGACCCGGCAAGTTTACATAGCACAGAGGACGGCGCAGTTTTGGCCACGGAGGTGGCAAGTGTACAGGAGCCTGGAGGACCCATACTTGGTACGGGGGAGGAGCGGCCGACTGATGGCGAGGAGCCATTCGTGGAGACGGTCGACGCACCAGCGCCGCATCGACTTGGCTAGCTTTTGGCCATCGTTCGCAGGCCAAGTCGATGCGCCGCATCGACTTGGCCTGCAAATTGTGCCCAAATGCTAGCGAGGTCGATGTGGCGCATCGAGTTGGGTAGCGAGGAATCGGCAATATATGTCTATAAATACATTCTGAAAAGCTATATATTTTCCCGATATCATGGCCTATTGATAACTTAGTTTATTCTAGAAATAGAGGTTATAGGTTCGATCCCACTTTTCTCACCTTCATCTTTTTTTTTTGTAGAAATACTTTGTAAAAATACATTGCTTTAATACGT
>JBBBWG010017157.1:0-15477 GCA_037176905.1 Azolla pinnata
AGCTATCCGACTCCATAATACCACGACCTCTTGGAAGGAATTAGCCTGACCCAAGCTAATTCCCAGTGTTGTCACAGCGGTGACAACAATGGGTTTAGGGTTGTGTTGTGTTGTTGATCAAACATATTTGTGTCAGTCAGCACTACATCAACACCATGATCTACTGGCCCTAGTTCTTGCATCACGGAGTAGAAGAGTGGTTCTGTATGTGGCAATGGTCAGGGTAATATATCCAGAAAAGCTCTTGATAAAGGTTGCGACAAACTTTGCTTCAAAATTCGCGACAACAGCGCAACAAAATTTTTATGTCATTTGCCGCGGTTTGTGCTGCACTTTTTTATGAAGTTTTGCCGAACAAATTCCGTGGCAAAATGCGTGGCAAACGTGCCGATACCTTGCCATTCTCCATTATATAAAACAAATGAAGAAACTTAATTTATACTAGTACCTACATCACATTTGTAGTTGGATATATATATTGAAAATATATTTTGCAAAAAGTTATTAAAACATAGAATTTCCATGTTATCATGAAAGTTAACAAAAAACATTAAAATTCCTAGTTCTTATAACTAGATAATGTTATATAGCTTAAGACGATGAAAATTAAAACATAGTTTATTGAATAAGAGTATTAGGAAACTTGGGATTGCTCAGACAAAGTCCTTAGAATGAGGCCCTCGTTACGAAATGGAGTCGAGAGAAAGTTTTACGAATTCTATAGCATTATACAAATTTAGTACAAATTTGATACATTTTTGTCATTTTATGCAAAACTCAACAAATTATTTATGTTCATGATTTCCCTCTTTTTTTTTCATTAAGTGTGTAGTTTTAGAAAGACTTGAGATATTCCTTGTAAATAAAATCAACAATAAATGATGTGAACTAGGTCAAAGAATTAAGCATTTAGTTGTATTTGGATAGCACATTTTAAGATAATATGAAGAATTGTTTCACAAAATCATAAGAAATCGAGTTTTTCACAAAATCAAGGAGACTATTTGAAGTGCTAATTTCCATTTTATTTCTTCACAACATAGATAATTTCTTCTTAGTTCTTGACATTTTGACAATTCTCGTATGTCTCTTTTACTAACTTATAGTCAAGTTTTTGGTACATGAGATTGGCATCTCAAAGTGAATTGATTTATTCATTTCATAGCACAAGAGTTCTTTGCAGATTTTAATGTTTTATAATAGGTGTAATTATAAATGATGAGAGACATAAATAAATTATATATTATCTTTGAAGGTCAAATAGAGAGAGACTCAAAAGGAAGATGTGGATTCAATGGGAGATTTCAAAAAGATCCCTTTAAAAATAAAGCCGAAGAACTTAACTCAACAAGATCAATATTTAACCATCAAGTTCTCGCCAAGTAAAACACTTTATTTTGTATTTGTCACAATTATGTATATCTTACTAGTCATATAATTAACTATATATAATCTTCTAGAAACTTTATACCTATCTAGATCTCTCCAAAACCTAAACTAGAATCCTGTAAAACAATCGTAAGCATTATATGCCCCACAAATGATGAAATATAGATATTGATAACTTCTTTGATAGAATTGTAGCCGATCTCTCAAGTACATCCAAGCATCTTCCAAAATATTCGTAAAGCATTAGATGCCCCACATATGATGCAAGTTTATGGATATCAAGGGATGTACTTTGCAATAGTTGGCAATTGGTGTGTGTCTATGACACTATGAAGGATGAGGCTATGATGAATAGTACAATCTAGTGGACTCAGGAAACCTAGGAGACAAACCAAGGATGGAGATGAACCAGAGATAAATTGGACAAGCTAATGGCTTGATTGATGAGTCAAATGACTGACATCGAATCCCTTCATGGAAATCAAGGAGATTTATATTGCAAGGTCGAGTACTGATACGAAGGAGAATTTCATAATTTTCTAGAGATGGGAAGATTCTTGAACTGTCTAGACCAACTAATGATATTACAAGTATCAAAGTATTATCGAGAATTCGAAAATATCCTGGAGTTGGGAAGATTTTATGACCTTGGAGAATATTCGAGGAATTTATAGTGCAAGGTTGAGAACTAACACAAGATAATCTTCTCGAGAAATTCTAGAATGTGTTAGAGATGGGAAGATTCCAGAGATGGAGTCGTGGGTTTCGATTTCCTCGCTTCTTTGGGTCCCTAGGCGCGGGTTTGTTGAAATTGGAAGCGTGGGTCGGGGGGGGGTTTAGGTTTGGGCGAGAGGGTCTGAGGGCCTCTTTGGGCGGATTTTAGGTTTGGGGTTTCGGGTTTCAGGGTCTATTCAGGTCTTTACGAGGAAAGCAATCTATTTAGGTTTGGGAGATAGAGAGTTTTAGTTTGATTTAGGTTAGGGTTTAGGACTAAACCCTAAACCCTAAACCCTAAACCTAAACCCTCTTCACAAATAGTTTGTTTAGGTTCGGGGAGTTCATGTTTAATCGTGTCGTTTAGGTTCGGGCTTAGGTTCGGGGGAGTGCATGTCTAACAAAGTGTCTTTTAGGTTCGGGGGAGTTCATGCTTAACAATGTCTTTTAGGTTCGGGATTTTAGGTTCGGGGGAGTTCACGTTTAACAATGTATTTTAGGTTCGGGGGAGTTCATGTTTAACAATGTCTTTTAGGTTCGGGATTTTAGGCTCGGGGGAGTTCACGTTTAACAATGTCTTTTAGGTTCGGGATTTTAGGTTCGGGGGAGTTCACGTTTAACAATGTATTTTAGGCTCGGGATTTTAGGTTCGGGGGAGTTCATGTTTAACAATGTCTTTTAGGTTCGGGATTTTAGGTTCGGGGGAGTTCATGTTTAACAATGTCTTTTAGGTTCGGGCTTTTAGGTTCGGAGGCCTTGTTGCTCTTCACAAACAGTCTGTTTAGGTTCGGGGGGTTGAAGCTCTTCATGTTTTAGGTTCGGTTTTCTAGGTTCGGGAACTGGAGCTTGGCTCAGGTTCGGGCTTCTTGGCAGGGTTTAGGGTTTTCTTCTTCTCCCCCTTGTCTTCCTGCAGCAGAAGCGATGGCGATGGCGATGGCGATGGCGATGGCGATGGCGGAGGCGGAGGAGACGCTCTCCCTTTAGCATCACCCCCGCACACGCACACACACACACACACACACACACACACACACACGCACACGCACAGACTTTTCTGCACACCGCTGCCGGCGCGGGAGAACTTTCTTCCCTTTTCTTTGCCTTCCTCCACAGGTGATGCCCCCCTCCTCTCCTCCCCCTCCCTTTCCCTTACTTTGTTTCTTTCTGGCGTGATTTCTGTTCTGTTTCGTGTCTTTCCCGTGCTCGCCTCTCTGTTTCCGGCTTGTCCGGGGTCAGGGGTTCGGCTGCCGTCTCATGCTTGAATGAATCCTCGGTTGTGGCTCAGATGGGACATAGGCAACTGGTTTTGGTGAGGAGCTTCTGGCGGCGTTCCGGACAAGGTAGGTCCTTTTCTACCTGCTTGGCTCGAGGGAATAATGTCGCTCCCAAGGGATCGATGCCGATCAGAAAGACGCCGTTTGGGGTTGCTGTCCCAACAACCGATGGTTATGGCTGCAGATCGCCTCGTTTTAGGAGGTTCTCGGTAGCTTTGAAGGACGACGTTCATCATGCAGAGCCGGAAGCAGCTATCGATGATACCAACATCCTCTCGGAAACAGTAACTGAAGATGTTGAATCTGTCCAAGTTCCAGCAAAGCCGAAGAAAGAGCGGAAGGAGAGAATCCCATCGGAGGTTGCGATTCCTCTAGTTTTTGAAAGAGCCAGAACGGTAGAGAAAATTGTGGTCCTTTTGGGAAAGGGAGATTGGAACGAAGAAACCAAGGCAGCTCTAGAAGGTGTGTCGATTCACTACGATTCTCAGCTTGTCACGCAAATCCTCAGAATCTGCTTCCCTCTCGATGTCTCTTTGGGTTTCTTCGACTGGTTGAAAGGTCGAGATGGCTTCAAGCATACGGAATTCACTTATGGTGTCATGCTGAATACACTAGGGAAGGCAGGACATATGTCTGAAATGTACAAACTCTTTCGTAACATGCAGAAGGAAGGACTTACCATCACACCAGTTATAATCAGTTGTGTAATGCACTGGTCTGCAAGAGTCGGGGATTCTTCTAAAGTTGTTTACCAATGGAAGAAACTGAAGCTCGAAGGAAAGAAACCATCTTTAGGCATATATACTGCGTATCTTGACTACCTCATAAGAGCAAAGAAATTTACAAAAATTCCTGTTGTATATGAAGCTATGCTCACCGAAGAGTGTCTACCGAATGCGCGTCTCTATACACTCTTAATACAGCATCTTGCTGATGCAGGAAGGCTCCGTGCTGCTGTCAAAATCTTGGAGATAATGCAAAAGCTACATGTAGTGCCCAGTAGGGTTGCTTATGAGTTCATCATAAATGGATATCTAAAAGAAGAAAACCTCGAGAAGGTGGAAGAATTGCTGAATGAAATGAGAGAGCGTTTTCATAGGCCTAGTAAGAGGCTGATTCATGCTGTGAAAGCTTTTGAAGCAGCCGGTAAAACAGAGCAAGCAGCTGCCTTGAAGGCAGAAATTTGGCATGAAGATAGCAGTGATGTTCTTGTTAATGAAGAAGGGCAGGCAAGTGAGGAATCTGGCAATAATATGTCAGAGGATATCTTAGATTCTCTTATGTGTGAGTGGAGAGATGCAACAAGCCCACATGTTGGGTTTGATGTTAATGCATTTGCGCAAGCTCTTCATACTTGGAATGGGGAAGTAGAAACGGTGTTGGAAGAAGCAAATGTGCAATGGCGAAGTGCCCTTGTATTAGAGATACTCAGGAGGCTCAGGAATCTAGATACATCTTGGCCGTTTTTCCATTGGGTGAAGAGTAGAGCTGGCTTCAAACATGACGTATACAGCTGTATGGTCATGATTCAGAGGATTTTGAAGTCTAGGTCGCCGATTGAAAGGACAGCTTCTTTGGTGGATGATTTGTTTGAAGAGATGAAAAGAGATGGGATCAAAGTAACTATTCCTATGTTTAATATGATGATCAGGCACTATGTTCTAGCTCGTGATATTGCCCGTGCTGAAGAGATGTTTGTTCGAATCCGTGAAGCACAGTTGATGCCGAATGCAGCTTCGTATTCACCATTAATACAAGCTTTTGCAAGGGATCGTCAAGGCAAGAAGGCTATGGAGATGCTACAAGAGATGCAAGAAGCAGGGTTTCATCCTGATGCTACAACATGTGCCGAGTTAATAACTTGTCTTGATCTGGCTGAAAAACTGCCTACTGCTTATGAGTTCTTCTGTAAAATTCCAGAATCAGGCAGAAGCCATTGTCCTCTCGAGTATAAGGCGATAATGGCAGCTTATTCAAGGGCAAAAGACCAGAAAATGGCCCTTAAGTTATATGAACAGATGAGGGGAGCTGGAATCAAACCCACTCAAGACATGTTTGATGAAGTCTCGATCATCTTGCGCAATGCCAACAGACAATATGACATAAATACAATCGCTAACTTCCGTAAGAAATTGAAGTACTTTAAAGGGAGAAAGAAGGCAATGCAAGAAGACCTACTACAAGTCCTTGATTCATTTATGAGAAGTATGAAACCAAGACCTAATAATGCATATGCCTGCAACCGTAAAATTGACGAAGATGATGCTCCAGGTGATGCTGATGATTCTGTCCCAAATATGGCTGAAGCTGAGAGCCAAAGTGAATCTGGTCAACCGTCAGATGTTGGTTCTGTTGATAGTCCTGATACAAAGGTTGCTGTGTGAGCCGAATTCGAGCTGCCTTTCTACCATTTGTTCAAAGGCACATAGTTTTCTGACCGTAAAGTTTTGATTAAAAAATGGTCGAATCTATGGGAGTTAAGAACTGCTTTTCTTGTAAAGCTTCTTCATGAACCGATTCATAGATTTCCTGGAAACTTTTCGTAATCAAAAGCATCATAAAACTGGTTGGACATCCAAAATCTAGGTGGTTTATTTGGATTTGTTACCCACCTCAGCCAGAACCATAAACATCTCACTGTTGGCTTAAAATTTTGTATGATTACGGAATCAGAAAAGTTGGTTTTTTCATTATTTTCCTCGTGATTCAACACAAATTAGCTTAGTAGCTACAAGATATGCCTTGCAAGTTTTGATCATAAGCAAAACTGCATTTGGTCCTCAAGATTGAATGTTGCAACAGCCAACATTGTGTACTTGATTCTAATAAATGTAGGCATTCAGCTATTACTTCCAAGTTCCCACGTATACAATTTAGCTAGGGATGCAGGTTGAATTGAATTCGTGGATGCATGCATTTTAAGAAGTTCCCTTCCGCTCCTTCGGATGGGTGTACTGACAGGCTACAGGAAATGTGCTTGATGATCCCTTAATGATTATGGGCGAGATTTATCCAACATTGTTGAATTTTGGTACTAGACATCTAGTTAACAAAAGTATTTTAAATGACTCACTTTACTTTTGATTGCTTGGATGATTAAGGTTTCCTGGCTAGAAAGCTGTGTCAGCATTACCAAAATGTTTTACGAGAAAACTGCACTTAAAAAGAGTACCTTAAACTGCCTTAAACATGAAGAGGATCAAAGCCATTGCTAATCCATGGTTGAATTCGGAAACAAAACCGTATCCACACTCTCTGCTGCATAGATCTTTCAAATAATCAATTCATGTTTCAGTCGAAATAGCTCTCAGACATTATCGGTCTGTCTTGGAATCTTTGCCACCGATCATCGAGCTTTACTACATTCATCATTTGAGAGTTCCCCAATCTTATAAATATCACGGGGTCCCCAACTGACATGAAACTACTAACTTCCACTGAAGCAAGTACAATGTATGTATTTTCATCCAAGACATACATCCAAATACTGTCCAAGAACATGGGAGATTGCATGTCATAATTACTATAAAACAACAAGTCTCCAGCTCAAGAAACTCATAATTACAATGACGGACTCCTTATCAGAGCAAGGACACCCCAAGTTCCACCCATGAATGATTTAGTTGTGACGCATGATTCTTAAATTTAGTTCTGTTGCCACAAATTTAGGTATGACTTCCACTTCCCTTTCGTAAATTTTGACTTGGTAATGATGATTTACACAACACGATTTCAACAATAAATTTTCACTATGTAATGATGATTTACACAACACGATTTCAACCAAACGGGTGTGATTATTCAACACAAAACATATAAAACAAGAACACGATATACTGTACATACTGTACAAGTGATGGTTGGATGAAATACAACAGAGGTCAGCAGCTCAGTACAAATAATCGGAGTCACCAAATCAATCACTGCCCCAATTATGGTGTAAATGTTGCCAAAACTAGTACAGGCAAAACGAATTGAATGTCCCACAAGCACAAAAATGATGGAAAGCTTAATCCAACAATGCATATGAGACACAATGATGAGACCTATTAGATGTATATAAATATATTTCAAATCTCCAAATGGCAATCACACATGACTTTATCAGATGCTTGCCATGGAGAATCTTCATAATGTGTCACTATATCTTTAACGATTTTGTTTTAACCTACATCAAGGATTTTTCAACTTATGGTTGTTTGTAGCAAAGGCTCTGATGGGTACACCATTGCTCGTCCATAAGCAACTGGCAAAGTGAGGATCTTTTTCCACTTGTCCACATATGCTCGTTTTGTGAAGTTGTTATAATCATTTGCCTCAACAGAGTCCAAGATTTGTCGGTACAGAATCAAGGAAGCCCATACCTGCAATCACCCAACTTTCTTAGTGCTACAAATTTGAAAGTGGACTTTGTACATAAAAGTTTGCTCACTTGGATATAGGCTTCAATGACAAACCACAGCCTAATTGATGGATCCAGATGCTACATATAAATCTTGCCTTTAACATGGAATAAGAGTTCAACTTCCTAGATCATCTATATAATCTCAAAAAGGTGCATCTGTTTGACTTTTCATGCCTACGTGTCGAGCTTCTCCAGAAACAACGGATTTGAAATTTGGAAATAGGGTATTGGGTTTAGGTTTATATTCGATTAGGTTGCACTACGACTTTACTGCTCATTTCTTATGGAAGGTATTTAGTCATATACTTTCTTTCCCTATCACAAAAAATAACATTACCGGCCATCTGCTGTCTTTATCGAGATGGACGACACCCTTCTCAGCTTCATCGAAAAACATGCGAGCTCTCTCAATTTGATGTTTCATAAAAGATCTCCATTTATCAGTGATTTGGCCAGCGAAAATGTCTTCTTCAACAAGTCCAAACTGTGCTAATTCATCCCTGGGGAGATAGATCCGTCCACGCTGAGCACTAAAAGAAATGCACAATTACCATGAGAAGAACTCTTAATTCCTTTTGTTTGAGACGATTTCAAGATGCAAACTTTTTCGACACACTGGTGGGAGAGTGTGTAACTTACTCTTCTCCAACATCTCGGAGGATGTTGGTTAATTGGTTAGCGATTCCCAAGGCCAGAGCAGCATTGTAGACACTCTCAGTGGTGGCTTTGCATGCTGGGTCTATACCCATCACGGGAACACTCATCAAGCCTACAGTTCCGGCAACGTAGTAGCAATACATATAGAGCTCATCGAAGTTCTCATATCGAGCTTTCACAAGATCCATGCGCATGCCCTCAATCATGTCACGGAAAGGCTACAGGAAACAATAAAGCTTATCACCACGATCTTTGTAAATATTGCCACAAAAATGACTGGCATACATTTGCATATATATGCTACATTGATGCTAACCTGGATATCCACTGGGAACTTTTGTACTGCATCCGCAAGGGCAGCATCTAGCATGTCATAGGGTTTCCCATTGAAGATCTCCTCCAATCTATTCTCCCATCGATTGAGAGCAGCTGGAGTTATATGAGCCGCATTCGGCCCATCAACAAGCTCATCGGTTCTCCTACACCAAACTGGAAGCCACAACAGAGCAAAGAGAACAATGAGCTACCTTTTCTGGGCACAAACACATGCACATGAAGCGTTGCAACATCAAAGGGAGCACATATCAGAATACCAAATATATATCATCATACAGCAAACTACAAAGGAAACATAGACCTAAGTTCTGTTAATCGGTATCGAGTAAGCATTAGGATCCGAGATCATCTATGCACAGGATGTTTTTGTACTTATAGCACCTAGAATCCCTTCTTTCTTGGGCCTAGCTCTCCGCAATGAGGTCACCAACCTCAGACTTGCAAGGTGCACAGGCATATAGATCATGAGAAGATGGAAAGATCATGGGATCTTTCCTATATAGCGAACAAACGTCGTTCCAAAAGACGGTGATGTGATACTTGGAACCCATGTGGCGCAAAGTTGGAGGTACGACAAGGTCTTCTCCCTTTCCACCCTAACCAGCCTAAATCATAGGTCATAGCAGGTTATTCTCCCTTTCCAATGTAATCTCTGCACTAGGTCTTCACCCTTTCCACCCTAAATTGAAAATCGAGCCAGGTTTTCTCCCTTTCCAACCATGTAATCTATGGACATGGTCTTCTCCCTTTCGAACCTAAATCGTAGGTCAGACCAGGTTTTCTCCCTCTCCAATGTAATGTATGGACATGGTCTTCTCCCTTTCCACCCTAAATTGTAGGTCAGACCAGGTTTTCCCCCTTCCCAACAATGTAATCTATCTATGGACATGGTCTTCTTCCCTTTCCACCCTAAATTGTAGGTCAGACCAGGTTTTCTCCCTTCCCAACAATGTAATCTATGGACATGGTCTTCTCCCTTTCCACCCTAAATTGAAGGTCAGACCAGGTTTTCTCTCTTCCAAACCATGTAATCTATCTATGGACATGCTTTTCTTCCATTTCCACCCCAAATCGTAGGTCAGACGAGGCTTTCTTTCTCCCTTTCCAACCATGTAGTCCATGGACATTGTCTTCTCCCTTTCCACCCTAAATTGTAGATCAGACTAGGTTTTCTCCATTTCCAACCATGTAACCTATGGAGCATTGTAAAGACAGAATGGAGAGATTAGATGGATTACCATAGATGGCCCAGATAGCTCGTTGCCGCTCGGGCGTCATCAGCAACGTCCCTGCGATTTCGCAGGAAAGCCAGTCCATCAGTAGCATATCACAACACCTTCCTTGGTAGGCAATTCGTGCTTCGTGCATAATCCCATACGATCACAAGAAGCTTAACCGCAGAAAAAGGGGGGGGAGGGGGGGGGGATGAGGGTTTCGCAGCAGGATCGAAACCCATTGCTCCACCGAAACCCGCCACCGAATGTGCAGAAGGGATGGAACGAAGGAAGCGGAAAGGATTCATACAGCGTCTGTGCGCTCACCGAGGTAGAAGGTTTTCGCATACTCGGCGCAAACCTCGCCGCATCGGGCATAGGCATCTTCGAGAAGAGAAGCAGAGATGGTGGTGAGAGATCCTGGCCCCGACTCTTCCCAACCTTCTACCAGGTACCTGCTGCCGCCGCCGCTGCTGCTAGAAGGAAGAGAAGAAGGAGAGGAAGGGGCGGAGGTCTCTGCGGCTCGCTTCGCCATCAGGGCCGCTTGCTTCAGAACAACGTCGTAAACTCTCTCCTCGGACGATCGGTGGGAGGTGCGAAGAAGGTCGCCATCGCCGAGGCTGACATTGGCCTTCCAGAGGAGGAGATTCCGGGTCTTTTGGAAGGGGAGGGGGCAGGATCTGGGGGGGAGATGGGTGAAGAAGGCGTCCAAGTCTTGTGCTGGATGATGATGATGATGATGATGATGATGATGCTGATGCTGCTGCTGGCCATGGCGGGGAGGCAAGAGGGCGGCGAGGGAGATGGCTGAGGGCATGCTCACGGTTGGGACAGACGGCAGAGCTTCTTCTTCCTCCTCCTCCTTCTGCTTCTTCTTCTGCTGCTGCTGAGCCTCAGAACTCTGCTTCTTCTTCTTCTGCTGCTGCTGGGCCTCAGAATTCTGCTTCTCCTTCTGCTGCTGCTGAGCCTCCTTCTGCTTCCTGCTTCTCCTTCTTCTCCTCTTTCTGCTCCTGCTTCTGCTTCCTGCTTCTCCTTCCTTCTCCTCTTTCTGCTCCTGCTTCTTCTCCTCTTTCTTCTTCTTCTTCCTTCTTCTTCTTCTTCTTCCTTCTTCTTTCGGCAGGTCTTCCTCTTCATTTATCTAAGGTTTAATTTAGGGACGATGTATGCATGCGTGTGTGTATGTATGCATGCGTGCATGCATGTATGTGCGCGAGCGTGGATGTATGTGCGCATGCAGGCATATGGATGTATGCATGCATGCGTGCGTGTGAGCCCATAGTAGGTATGTGCACCACGCGTATGTATGCATGCAGACATGTATTTATGCATGCATGCATGTAGCTACCTATGTATGCATGCATGCATGTCTGTGCGTGTGTCTGCATGCATGTGAGCCCATAGTAGGTATGCATGCAAGCCTACACATGTATGCATGTGAGGCTATAGTAGGTATGCATGCAAGCGTACACATGTATGCATGTGAGGCTATAGCAGGTATGCGTGCAAGCGCACACATGTATGCATGCATACAAATACGTAGATGCCTGCCTGCATGCATGCATGCAGCTATGTATGCATGCATGCATCATGAATGTGTGTGCGCGCGTATGCATGTGAGCCCATCGTAGGTATGCATGCAAGTGCATACATGCATGTTTGTAGAAAGTATGCATGCACATCTGATGCATGCATCATCAGATGTATGTATGCATGCATGCATCAGTGTAATGCCTAACATGCTATGCATGTCTAACCATATCTAGCTGGCTCTAGCTCCACACCTGTATAGCTCTATCTCTATCTCATCTCCCCAATCATAGAACAAATATTTCCACACTCTTGCTTGTATAGCTCTATCTCTATCTCATCTCGCCAATCATAGAACAAATATTTCCACACTCTGCTTCCTGCTTGCTTTGTGGCAATTCAAGCACCGCTTACAGTAGAGTAGAACAGGGGAAGGCAAGTCAGAGCAGAGCAGAAAGGAGAGACTTTTAGTGGGTGGCCATGAACCATCGCCATAGACCTCTCACACGTCAAACAATCCCCGCCTCGGGTTTCTACTGGTCATCATCTAAAGAGCACAGAATTGGCCAAACACAGGAAAAGTGGTCCCAAAAAGGATTAGAAAAAAAAAAAGTGCAAGAGCCAGAATATTCGTTCCCCAAGCAAGCCCACGAGAAGGAAAGCATGATGGGCTCGATCAATCGATCAAGGATATGTGGATCCATCCATTAGACCTCTCTCTGTAAAGACGTGTGTATTTTCGCATTCATGGGAGGAGCCTACTACACATAGCGTCTTTCATTTTTCCTAGAAATAGATCCTTCTTTAGTATTAGAGACCAACATGCCTTATCAGCAGAGTTGCATCCCTACAATCCTTTTCGTTTTGTACCATGGAACTTTAGATAAAGCCTGCTCAGTTGTCGGAATAAACATGTTACGTATAAAAATAGTACTACCGAGTTCTAACCTGATCATTTCCAGTAATAACCATTCTGCTTATTGATTTTCCTAGAAGAGGCTGCTCTCGGCAAGACTAATTTAGATTATCCTAATCTTATGAAAACATGGCTATCATAAGACTTTGGGACAAACCTATTATTGGTTCTCGATTTAAGGTTGAACCTAATCCAGTTAGAGTGCTTCGTTAAAAATAGTTGTCTCATGATCTTGTCTTGACTTGTCTCGAAAGAACAGTTACTAAGAAGAAGTTTTGTTCTTGTTCTCATGTCAATCATTTAAAAACACACCCATCTTTGTCATTTTAGTCACTAATATTAGTTAGTGATGGTTCGCTATTTTTGTTCACATCTTCATCTATCTTAAATGTCTCAATCTTGTTTATGATGGTTGGATGTTGATCATTTTATACAATCACATCTGTTGAACCCACTTTGCAATGGAACGATTTTGTCTTGGCTCATGTCTCTTCCTATCTTTTGATTCTACTATCTCGGTGTGTTTGTTTGACATTAGTCTTATACATTTTATTCATGTTTACAAACAATTATCATGGAGTGGCTTGATTGGATAATTATAATCCTAAAACGTAATAAATGTGTTCGCGTAAGCATTCAAATGTTTGATAAGGAACACGTTTGAAAAGGAAGGAAAAGGTGTGTTCCTTTCTTTTTCATTTTTTTTCTTATCTTATATATTATTTCTATTTTTTTTTGTTTTTTCCCCCAAGATTCATTCTCTCTTATAGAACATGTGATGATATGTGATTCAATAATTATATAGTATAGACCCTGGTCATTTTTTGAAATTTTAATCTTTGTTTTTTTTTCTAACTTGTTAATGCAATCCAACTTGAAGATGATTTACGATATACGTTTGATTGAAACAGACACAAACATAAACGAACTTGAAAATGATTTGTCATACACATTTGATTTAAACATACCCCAATGCAAATGTGTATGGTATATATATGGTTAATTCTATGATTATAATAGTTATTTTATTTCGGATTTTAAGTTTCTTGTTAGTGGTAAGCTCCTAGATATTATTAATGATAACAGACTGGAATTCACACAAGGTGTATTACACTTTGCAAACTACAAGGTAATGTCAACGAAAATTTGTTGCTTTAAGGTATAGTTGTAAAGTTAAGCAATAATCATTATAACCAAATATAGTTTCTATTGATGCTTTCATTCATATAACTATATAGTTGACATTTATTTTTAATACTACAGTGTACTCTTGGAGTTTGGACCTCTAAGATATCGTTTTACTTGTGTGATTAAACATGTATCTGAATGTTTTTCTTTTAATATGCAAGGTTGACATAAATTTGTTACCTCTATGGTCACACAAAGAATGACCTCGGGCTGAACTAACTCTTTCCAAGTGGGTTATAATGTTATAGAACTTGTCTAGTAACGATGCTTATGTCAAAGATAGACAAGCATTGAATATATTGTGAAACTGAGTGGGTCGTCCCACTCCTCTCTTTCTGCACGCCTTCTATTTTTGGTGTGTAACTCTCCTACCTCTAAATCTAAAGAGAACCCTCTTGAAACTTCTGAAAAAAGAAAAGTTCTCATCCCTCCTATTTCAGACGCCTTCTATTTCTGGTGTGTAACTCTCCTACCTCTAAATCTAAAGAGAACCCTCTTGAAACTTCTGAAAAAAGCAAAGTTCTCATCCCTCCTATTTCAGGAGTGGGACGAGAGATGAGCTCATACCAAAATAGCTCCTCTATACAAGTATATAAACACCAATAGTGTTAGGAGAGGACATAGAGAGAAAGAGAGAGTGAGTGCCTAGGAGATAGTACGCGTGAGAGATCATCATCATCAATATCAATATAATTATTCTCTCTCTATCTATATCTATCTGTGTGTGTGTATCTCTGGAGCTTCTACTCATCTGATGTGTTGATCGATTACGGACGACACGTTTTACAACACGTTATCAACACGAATTGCTCGGACTAAGGTATTTTATCGTAATTGATCCATTTCAATTCTTTGAATAAATTGAATTAAACATATCGTATCTATTATTTTCTTCTTCCTCTTCTTCTTTTATGGCCACCGAATCGAGCCACTACTCTTAAGTCATTGTATAGTCATCTAAAATGCCGAATAACAGACTCTTTTCAATCCTAGTCATCGGTTATCCCCTGAAGTGACACTATGACCTACTTCCCCTTGCCACCGGTACACACGACATGCCTCCCGCGCTACTGCACGTGGCTGGGACGAGGGTTGAAGTTGTCATGACATCTGGCCGATGATTATCGGCCTATGTGTTGAGCCAAAACCTGTTGTCATGTAACTTGAAGTTATAGTTTATAGAAAGTTGAACACGGCTCGAAGCCGATGACCAGCATCAGTCTTGAGCTTGCAGCCACACTGTTACTTCACCTCCACCGTCGGCCTAGCTTGCCGATGGATCCTCGTTTCCCGGTTGTGGCACCTATATGTCCCACTAGGTTTTCCGTCACCGCCTCAAATGAGCGGAAGTGATGAGTAGGGTTTTAATCCTAGCCGTGCAAATCGGAAGAGACCTATCATGGGTCATGCCTTTATTGAGTTGAAACCCCCAATAGGCCAAGACCTAATGACCCTTAAGTCGTTCAATAGATAGATCCATCGACTCAAAGTTTGGTCGACATAGGAGATGATATGAAAGAATTGGCATATACAAAGAGTCCACCCATATTAAACTTTAGCATGGAAACCCTAAATGTGACATTTAATTCTCGGTTTTCTAAGCAGTTACGATAATTGTTTTCCTTATGAAATAACCATGTAATTAATCCTAAAAACGTTGATTTTAAGGTATAAGCTCTCATAAACCAAAGAACCTTAGTATTGGTACATTATTGAGACCATAATATTATATGGTTTGTTTTCTTGGCAGTTATGTGCTTTCAGGATATTATTTAACAACTTAATAATTCAGAAAATTACTTAATAAATAATATAAAATCCTGAAAAATGCTAAGAAAATTTTGAGAATATATTTAA
>JBBBWG010017168.1:0-15465 GCA_037176905.1 Azolla pinnata
CATAATGAGAAGTGGTGGTACGTGATCCCGATGGCACCACGTACTAAACCTCTCTTTCATTCCTTGTTACCAGAATTAGGGCAGCCGATGGACACAGATACGACGTCGAAAGCTCTGTGGTTTCAATGTATGCAAAATCGGGTTTTGTCATCGAAGCACAGGACATCTTTGATGAGCTTCTGGTTCGTGACATCGTAGTGTGGAATTCACTTCTAGCTGGGTATGTAGAACATGTACTGCTTCAAGATGCGTCAAGATGCTTAGAGGATATGAAGGTTGATGGAATCCTCCCAGATGCTACCAGTCTCACTTGCTTCTTGAAATGTTACATGTATAACAATGCCATGGCAAGGGCATACGAAATGGTTAAAGACGTGGATCTACGACGAGATTTGGAGTCGAATCTTGTTCTTGCCAACATCTTGATATGCCTATATGCCTAGAATGGATCACATCCAGAGGCATATCAAGTTTTCAATGCACTCCGCGTTCGAGATGTCGTTGCATGGACGGCTTTAATCTCATCACTTGTTGAAAGTGGGTACATTTCAGAAGCATTGGAAGGTTTCAGCCGAATGCGTGAAACAGGTGTATCTGCAGACGCATTTATTCTCGGGTGCTTATTAAAAGCTTGTGGCGTAAGTCATTCCCTAGAGACGTGTCATCTTGTACATACCGAGATTGTAGAGAAAGGGTTCGAATTAGATCCTTTTGTTATCAATGCTTTGATTTGTGCCTATGCAAAATGGTCTTTCCTATTCGAAGCACAAAAAATCTTTGAAGGCCTATCCAAGAGAGAAGTTGTTATGCGGAATGCACTTTAGGAGGTCACATTGCGCAAGGAAAGGATAAAGAGGTATTGCCTTATATGGAACGAATGCATTTAGAAGGCGTTGCACCGGATGCCATCACATATACTCTGGGCTTAAAAGCTTGTAGTAATCTAGGAGCTATGAACAATGGTAAACAACTTTATAGAGAAGCAACATGCAGGGGCTTTGAACTGGAATTATGCGTCGGTGGTGCGTTGATAAGTATGTACTCAGAATGCGGATCTCTTATAGAAGCCAGAGAAATATTTGACAAGCTTCCATCCCGTAGTCTAGTCCATTGGAGCCTATTGATGAAAGGATATGCAACCAACCATAAGGCCAGTTCGGTCATTGAATGCTTCCAAGAGATGCAGAATGAGGGCGTGAAGCCAGATTCTGTAGTTTTAACTTGTTTGCTCGGTGCGTGCAGCCATGGAGGCTTGGTGTTCGAAGGCTGGAAGCATTTGTGCTCCATGAGGGAAGAATTCAGCATCGACAGAGGAGCACTATACATGCATGATTGATCTTCTTGCTAGGGCAGGGTATTTATACGAGGCAGAGAGGCTTCTAGAAATGATTCCGACGCCGTTCGAGGGAACGTGGGCGGCTCTCTTGAGTGGGTGCAAGACATATGTGGAAGAAGACCTGGGGATGAGGTGCCTGCAGCAGCTTATCCAATGCTGTCCGGGTGATGCAACGTGGTATGCAGTTATGGCTGATCTGTATTCGAGCTGTGGCCAAGCCAGCCATGGATGCAGCTTAGAAGAAATCCGCAAGCATATGGGCGCGAGGAAGAAGGCTGCCAGTGTTACGATTGAAATCGATGAAAGGATATACGAATTCGCAGTCGGAGATCACGAGGATGAGCATCATGGTGAGCTCATGGAGACTTGAGGATGTGCAATGACTGCCACAGCACAAGCAAAGCCATATCGAGGCTGGAGAAACGGGAGATCATCCTTCACGACGAATGCTGCGTTCATCGATTCAAGGACGGCGTATGCTCTTGTGGGGATCTGTTTTGAGATCGGGGTTCAGTATGCTGTCCAATCTCTTACCATTCAGGGTAATATATATCAAATGGAGATGCCGCATCTCGGTTTGAGGAAATGATGGATCGATATCGATTCGATGCTCTTGTGTTGATCTGTTTTGAGATCAGTATGCTTGCTGCCCATCTCCACCATTCAGCCGATATAAATGGAGATACCGCATCTTGGCATGGATCGAGATCGATTCAATGCGCTTGTGGGGATCTGTTTTGAGATCAGTATGCTGCCCATCTCCACCATATGGTCGATATCAATGGAGATACTGCACCTCAGTTTGAGGAAATGATGGATTCAGATTGATTCAATGCTCTTGTGGGGATCTGTTTTGAGATCAGTATGCTGCCCTGCCCATCTCCACCGTTCAGTCGATATCAAGATTAAGGAGAGGATTCCTTGCTCCAAAATAAGCAACTAATTGAAGAGAAGAGTGGCTTGGATTTGTACAATTTTCTTGAGCAAAGACAATCGCCCATCTGTGTCTGATCTTCGGATTCAGGCCATGTTCAATCGCCCAAATACCACTATAATGTGAAGGGTTTATATAGTTAGTTATATAAGAGAGTAACTGTAGAGTCATCTCTGTTTCGGACACATCCAATTTAGAAAGAGATGAGGGGGTTAAATGTTCTCGATGATGTCCCCTTGGTGACAATGCCGAGAGATGAACTCACTTGTTCATCGACTCGTCGCATTGGCAATTGGGAACGTATAACTTGCGAGGGATTATACTTACTATATTGGCAGATCTCGTGAAAGCAACTCTTTCTCTATCTATCTGGCCTCTGTTTCTAACCTTCTCCTTCTCCGTGTTACTCTTATCCTTGTGTTATGTGTGCAACACTAGTTCGAAGTCTTAACATCAGGCGCCGAGCAGGCAACATGCACTAGCTCCCACGACTAACATGCGAACAAAATGAAGAAGGCAGAGAGCAAAGCTTGAGCTAGCACCTTCTTCTCTTCTTTGTTTCAGAGATAACTACAAGCGAAGAACGCAGAGAGCAAAGCTCAAGCTAGCTCCAAACGAAGAAGGCAGAGCAGAGGTTGAGACTGGTATGATAACTGTTGTTATGACGATTCAGAAACAGGAAGCTTGATGACCATTAACTGGTGTTGTTCACCTTGAATGAATCAAGGTGAACTGTCTTATTTATACAAAGAGGCATGCAAGCATGTTGTATGGATGCGATGTCATGTGTCGTGCATGGGTCATGTTGTGCATGCGATGCCATGTGTCATGTGCATGGTCAATGCTTGCATGCATGTGATGCAATACATGTCCATCACATGCATGTCATGTGCTATGTGACTTGTCCATGACATGTCATGTGCATGGTCCATGATTACATGCATGTGATGAAATGTATGTCATGTGACTTGTCCATGACATCATCCCCCCTATTTAGCGCCGTCTTCTAGGCGGCAAAGGTTTGTATGGATAGCGAAGATGAAAATCACGAACCGCCTGAGCTACATTGAACAAATGATCGAGAGGCTCCCAAGTAGCTTCCGATATCGGATATCCCTTCTAGAGTACCAGATAATAGAATTTTTGACGTACCAACTTAGAGTCAAGGATTTTTTCAACTTCATACTCATCCCCAGACACTAGCCTGATGGGCAGGGGGACATATCAAAGAAGATGTCATCAGGCAACCCATGGAGGTGCACCACATTCGCTAGAATGAGATTCGTAGTCGCTACTCCAAAGATGGCTTTGGAACAAGGTATAAAATGCGGCATTGTGGTAAATCTGTTCACGACTACCAAGATGGAATCATGTGCCCCCGATGGTGGTAGGTCGGTGATGAAGTCCATAGATAGGGATGATCAAGGCCAATCAGGAAGTGGGAGAGGTTGAAGCAATGCGTATGGACGATGACGGGTTGTTTCGGACCAAGAATAGATATCACAAGACTTGATGAAAGCTTTGACGAGTTTCCACTATTGGGGCCACCAGTAAGTCCGAGAGATAAGCTCTAAAGTTTTGGTGACTCTGATGTGGCCTTCAAATAAATTGTCATAGCATTCCGATATGACACGAACTCGGCATGGTCCCTCCGGGACATAGATGAGATTGCTTCTAAGGAGTAACCCATCACGAAGAGAGAATTTATCGAGATCATCCCGGGGTGATCGAGAGGTTGGATCCTCGAGACTTGCCTTGATTTCTTGAGCAAAGCGGTCGGCGATGGTTGCCCTGGAGATCTAAGCAAGGAGGGTCTCATCTTGGAGTAGATACGTTGCAAAGTTTTGAACTTGATCAGGGGTTAACAAGCATTGGGACTGTTTGTCGTAGGCTTTGTCATCAGGGCGAGGTACGAGTTCCGAGCGCCTAGAAAGAGCATCAGCTGTACTATGACGGTTCCCCGGACAGAACTTGATTTCAAAGTCGTAGTCAGCGAGGAAGATTAACCATCGGGCTTGACGACGATTCAAGGTGCAGGTAGAAGCAAAATAAAGAAGGTTCTTGTGGTCGGTGATGACTTGAACATTGTTCTTGTGGTCAGTGATGACTTGAACATTGTTCTTGTGGTCGGTGATGACTTGAACATTGATTTATCTGAATAATCATATATACACGCATACTGATCTTTACTAGCAAGCATAACTACTCCATATTCATCAATATATACATTCATCTTCATCTGTATATGCATATACACCTATATATAGATAGATATATGCATATTCATCTATATACGCATATGCATACATACATACATAAATATTCACCTATACATGCATACATACATGTTCTCATTTCATATTCTATCTTAACATTTGTCTTTAACAAGGTATATGTAGAATGTTGTCGTGGAGAAAACTGTCCCTAGGCGGATTCGGCAAAAATGGCTGGTTGACACGAAGGAATCTAGGTCACTGGATAGGTCGGCCGGTCTTAATGGAATCTAGGACTAGGTCGGCTGGTATTAATGGAGGCTAGGCTAGGTCGACGATGTGAAAGCATCGGAAAGAGAGTGGTTTGACCGGTTGTAACGACCTCCCGGCTTGGGCTATAAAAGTCGGAGGTTTGGAGAAGAGTTCAGGGGGGGGGGGGGGGGCGCTTTTGCGTGGAAGAGGACGAAGTGTTGGCGGTTTGGGACGAGGACCTTCTTCTCTCTATCTTTGGGGGTGTCTCGGACGCGGGAGCTTGCATCTGTTCCGAGTGAAGCTCGTGTGCTCCCGGCAGATCTCCATCCCGTTGTCTTCGTGTACGTCGGTTTTCAGTATTTTCGGTAACGTCGATATTTTCAAGTCCTTCATATTTTGGTGTTTCTGTGTGGTCCGGAATTTCGTGGTTTTCGGGTCATCGTAGACTCCGCGGGATTTCATGATATCTTAACCTACCTTCACGCTTGCTATTCATCCCCTCCTGCAAGCTCCCTGTGCTACTCCCCGTCCGTTCTGTTATTCCTTGGTCCAGGTCCCCCGTGGTCCCGCCCTTCTACGCGCACGCGCGCATTATCGCGACAACGCATTATTTGCCCAAGGGGGAGTATTATGAAACTAGGTAGGTCGTCCACTTCTCCCTTCCTGTACGCCCTTTATTTCTAACGTGTCACATGCCCCTTAATCTGAAGTGAACTCTCTTGGGCTTAACAAGAACGCAAAGCTCTTATCCCTCTTATTTTAGGAGTCAAGACTAGAGATGGGCTCATACCAAAATAGTTCCTCTAATACCAAGTATATATATACACTAATAACGTTTGGGAAGGGGTTAGAGAGTGAGAGATTATACGTGAGCGATCATCATAAATAGTATTAATATAATTCTTGTATATCTTTTTATCTATCTCTATGTATGTGTATCTCTAGAGTTCTACCATTTTGTTGTGTAGATCGATTATGGATGACACGTTTTACAAGATTTATCAAGAATAATGTTGTCATTACAACATTATAGTGATATACTAGGACTTTGTGCATAAAAATTACTAGCTTTCTTTGCTCCTACAATGGGGGGACAACCTCTCTTTCCACTTCTTCAAGAAAAAGGAATGCTCAACAAGGCAAGCAAGGAGTAGCATCCCCTCGACGTGCCCAATGATCGCTCTTCTTTGTTATATAGCTCTTCTTTAGGGGCCTTGAAGCCCAACTGCTTTTCAAGAAAGAATTATGGCAAATTTGTTTAAAGTAATCAAAATTACCATACACTTTATCGATTATAAACCCACACAAAAATGTCACTACAACATTGTAGCCTTATCTTCTGCTCTACTCATTTCCTTTTGCCAATATTATCCATGACTAACATCATCGATCAATGTTAAGGTTGACAAGACCCCACTGAAATAGGAAAGATACAAGCAAGCAGAAATTCCAAAAAACTTATACGATAGTCGCAGAACAATGCTCGTGCTCATGTGGGAGGACATCACACTAATCACAAACCTTCCAAAGTGTCAATGAAGCAAACATTAGATCTTTCAGTAAAGAAAAGACACCTACAGCTCAAGAGGGAAATTTACATACTGCTCCTCATATGACACATACTAACACTATAACGCCTATTGTATCTTTTTGTCGTATCTTTCATCAAAGTTGAATATATACAGGATTAGAAACTACATTCCAGATTTCTGAACTGGAATATTCACTCTGACTGTACATGTACGTAATATATATGTATATCTTTTCAAATGGGCTCTACAACTTTAGGTTTCTCGATTTGGCTTTCAGGAACACTTGGCTTATCACTACTGCCATGCTGCTCTGATGTTGTTGGCATGCTCTCAATCCCTTCTAATCTTTTGGTATCCCTTGGGCTAGCAAGCTCTCGTTCAACCTCCTCAAATTTTGATGTCGCCCAAGGGGCTGTGCCAACCGTAAGATTGGGGTGGACAGTCTGAATTGTCAATGAGGATATAGAATCTCTCGACGAATACCATGTATTCCCACATTTCAAACATTCCAACTGAGAAACAAAATTTACAGAAAGGCATCATCAGACATGACATTTGATAGAGCATATTCAAACAATAATCTCCTATTACTATGCTCTTGCCTCAACAGGTTGTCGTTAACATTTTTACCTGATATCTATCCCCATGGCCCACATGTATAATATCTGTTACTCCAACTTTCTTCTCACCACATATTGCACATCGAACATCTGCCATCTGTTACAAAGATAAAGTTTCTTTTTTGTGAAGATCTCATATATGGAGCTAGCAATCCATATAATCAGATTTCGAGTTAGAATCCACCTGCATAGTCTCTATTTCTTCTGGCTCTTGGGCACTCTTCTCTTCGGCTGTTAAGCCATCCTGTTATCAAAAGAACTATGGTTATGGTCCAAAAAGGGATAAAATAGTATATGAGTATTGCTCTTCTAGCAGTTACTATTAGCACCTTTAATTCCGCTGGAGACATATTCAGAACTTTTGATGCATCCAATTCCTTCTTGAGAAGACGTTGTGCAAGAACTGTGCTGTTCTGTAACTCAAGAACGCATCATACAACCTATAAGATCTCTGCATACTCTGGCTCATAACATACGAAATCAATTACCTTCAAATTGAACTCAAGCTGACGCATCTTCAAATTATACTTGTGCATATCAACACCTAATGTATCAAAAGCCACTTTTTCAAGCCCCGTAACTGCTACAACTGCATCGCCAGGCCAAGCAAGATCAGTATGAACCTGCAGAATTAACAATTCATTTCAGCACATTTCCCAGATGTTTGTGTACGATTACTGCTATTTTAATTATTTTGATCAAATCTGACATGTTTGAGTGTATTCCAAAAACTAAGATTTAAACCATGTTTATTACATAGACGATACAGTATTGTAATTATGAAGTCCACCTGTGAGTTCTTGGGCATGTTGTTGCTAACATGACCAGTTAGAGCGCCAGAGGTCTGTTGTGCAGGAGTATATGATGCATCTGCAGAAACTGCATGCTCCTTTGCAATGTCCTTCTGCACATTCTCAGAGTCCACTTTGCAAACATATTTCACGCCTGTGAAAATCTTTTCCATCCATCTATCCCTTGCCTTATTGCCAGTGAGAACATTGAAGCTAGCTAGGATTTTGTATTCCTCTGACTGTGCTAGACAGCTGCCAGGAGTGTCTGGTCTCCCAGGGAATTCTTTTTGAGGTAGCTCACCAGGTGAATGTTCTTCCTTGTTGATGTTAATAGGGAGTATAGTTCTTCTACGTACCTGACTTCTGCTCTTATCAGTTTCATCTTGGTCAACTGTAGCAGCTTCTTCAGGGTCAATATCAGGGAGCTCACCAAGAGCATTTCTTGTCTTCTCTACAAGAGAGTCAAGCTCTAACTGTTTGCTATCCTTATAATCCTTGTCTGTTAGTTTCCAAAGCTTTTTGTCAACCGCATCGTAGACCTTCCGCACAATAAAACCAGGATGTTTTGATCGGACTGGAGTCTGCTTGTGTGGGGGTATAAAGTGCACCGCACATTTGTGCATCACAGTTTCAGCCGCTACCTCATCTTGATGGAAACTGTAAAACAACTCGCGTGAATCAGAAGAAGACCAGCTACCTCCACCCTTCTTAAATGCCTCCTCTGGACGGTAAAACCATTGTCCTGTGATAGCAATACTCCCATCTTTTGATTGTTTGATTTCCTGGAAAGAGAACAGACAGAAAAGAACACTGTCACCAATTCGGTGCAGTGGCATATCCAAATATAACACTAAGGATTAACAGCCATCATAACTGTGAAGCAGTCTAATCAATGTTGAGAATGAACGGACCAGGTCCTCCAATAGAAAATATGAATATATTAACGTACACTTATCAAAAGACATCAGGATAGCTTAATGAATGTACATTAATGCAAAAAGAAAAAATGTATCCCAACTAATAACAATATTCACTCCAAAACACTTAAATGGAGGCTGCATAAGCTATGCCACCAATGCAAGAACCCAAAAAACAGGAGTGATGTCAACCGTTTTAGCGTACCTTAATTATTGCAACGTAAGGCTTTTGATTTCTCTCTTCGGGAGTAATAAGTACAGAATCTTCCTACAAAAAATGAAACTTACCTGATTAGAAGATAGATCCAAACACAGTGTAAGATGAACACACCGTTAGCATCATTGAGCGTTTCCGTATTGCAAAGTGTTTGATGAGGAAGCATTAAAAGATTGTGAATATCCAACGACAATGCAGGTTTGTTTCTACACGGTAACAGAGTTATAAAGATCACACACTACTTTCAGTTCATGGAGCTCAAGTCACAAGCTTGTTTTGGGTTATAAATCTATGAACTGATAGCAGTGAAAGACTTAAGAAAGTAATAAAAGTTTGATATTTTGATTTTATTTCATCAAATAAATAGTGAAGAGATCAAAATCAACAAAACAAAATGCATGTGCATAAGAGTTAAAGCATTCCACAAAAAACAAGTCCCTAATGTATGGAGCTTTCAACCATCGTAGAGACAAAATAAAAGGAAATGATAAAGAAGATTAGAAAAACTTCAGTGGGAGAGACAGTGCGTATGTGATTAAATCACAATAGCTATCACGAGTTTGAAACCTTTTACTACTCGTGCCGACCACATTTATTCGAACTTCAAGCTAAAATCACATCAACTAACACCACACGTGAAAATATTGGACGAGTATGAAAGATTAAGCTTTAACTAACAGTTAATTCAAGGGATGCAGAACGAAATTTCGGAACAGGCTATGAAGATTTAGATCCATAATAAACAGTAAATCATCTGGAAGTAGAGGCAGACGTTAAACAGGAGGAAAAGAAGTAAAAACGATGAGACCTGTAGCAATCTTGATGCATGAAAGATTTGCTTTGCTTGAAATCTAATGGATGGCATTGAAGATGACATGCATGAGAGGTAAGCCTTAACAAAAGCTTACATTGAAAAGTAAATACACAGGTTGAGAATTAGCAAGACATTCATGAATAACCATGGAAAGGCATTAGATATTCCATGTTTCCATAGGAACTACAATTTCATTTTAACACTTTTGAAAGAACTTTGTTTTTGATTGTAGGATGAATTTCTTACAAGTTCGTAGCGATTCCCATCCAGTTCAAAGGCCTGGAAATATAGCTTCTCTAGTTTCCCTCGTCCGCCACGCTTGATCACATCACCTAATGGCTTAGGTTCGCTTGCGGGTTCTTCCTCTTCTTCTTCTTCATCTTCATCATCATCATCATCATCACCTTCTTCTTCTTCCTCCCTCTTTTCTTCCTCATCCTCAGCATTTCCACCTCCATCGTGTCCGCCTTCTTCCCCTCTCTCTTTCTCTTTCCCTTTTTGTTCTTCACCAATGCCTACTGAACGGACACCAACGTTAGCAGCTCTCATGGCTTCTTCTCCTTGTTTCCCGTTTCCTTCCTGTTCTTCCTCCCCTCTGCCAAGTGCATTCCGGATTACCACGGTTCCGCCTCCTTCATCCTCGTCCTCCGAGTCCAGAAGCTGCGCCAATTTCCTCTTCCCCATCGGCCTCTCCTGCAGAGAAAGTTGCCAAGACAACCTACAACCTGATAAGGTATAGCACAACAATGCACGGTTGAGTATTTCTTGGGAGGTTCGTGGCACGCTCGCATGACATCGAAAAGAAAAGCTCCGATGATATCCTGAAAGAAAAGACGAGTAGAGAGTATACAGGGCAGAAGCACAAGGGCTTCGGTTCCGTCGTCGTCGTCGTCGCCGTCGTCGCTGCCTGCCTGCAGACAGGAGGAGAAAATGTCTGTCTGTATGTATGTATGTATGTGTACGGCCGTATTTCATGTGTACGTATTGTATGCACGTATGTATGTATATGTACGTATTTCCTATGTATAGTATGCACGTCTGTATGTATACGTACGTATTTCGTATGTGTGTGCGTATATTAGGTATGCTCCATGCATTCAAATATGTAAATATGTATGTATGTCTGTGTGTATGTATGTATGTACGACTCTAGACATGGATCGTGCTAGATTTTTCGAGCACCATCACATTATGGTTGGATTTGTTCTTCACAATACTTTAGTCTCGACACACCGTATCTCAATATTCAGAATTGGGTATTCCTAGTTTATGTTCTTATCTTATCATAAGCTAGATTAGTAGTATGATAGGGAAGCGATACGAGCATTATTGACCATTTGTATGCTTGCTGAGTTGCTCCCAACTACAATCTGTAAATCTGAAGTTGCATCACCCACAAAAAGTGGACTAATCGTCAATGACAATAACATGCACATGAAATTATCTCGATGTTTGTAGAGTTTATTGTAAAGTATCCTCCTAATGGAAATGAAATATTCACAAATAGGATGAAAGACTGGCATGTGAAATTACCAGGTTTTCCACTTTCCTTTATGTTTTCTAAACACTAAGAATATATAAGTCAAGAAGACTCTTAACACTGTCCCTTTGGTTATATAAGGTCACATTTGTAATACGCCTAAAAGGGGTTTCCCTACCTTAGATTGTATAAATCTAATTTTGTGGCCTTTTAGTGATGTTGCTCCGATTTGTGAATAGAGTGTACATTGTGCCCTAGCTCTCTCTCTCTCTCTCATCTTTTCTTTGCGTTGCCTTCCCTCACAGATGTAAGGCACTCTACCATAGACCTCAAGCTCTACTTGCATCCATACATACACCACTCCTCATCTATAAAGTGAAGTTGTGCACTAGCTCCGTCATTTCTGCCAGTCAACCTTCTCCAACATTTGGTATCAAAGTGGGGGTTTCGTCCACCACAGGTCAACATTTACTACTACTACACTTATGCAACTCTTTGCTCACTGAAGACGTGGAGTTCGTGTAATTTGAAGCAGATTCAGCAAAGTTTCAACCAGTTGAAACTTTTTGACAAGCAACAGAAGTTTTGAGATTTTTGAGAGACTGGCGTAATTTGCTCTACTGCTTCCTAGACACATGATACTTTTCGAAACTTTATTTGGGGCAACCAACTAGAAGTTATGGGCGAATCTCTATTTTCTACTGAAAATAGCAAAATTGTAGCCTAGTGTAGTTTTAAAATCATGATTTTTACAGTCATAAACTTCTTTGATAGCACTTTATGCACACTCCGAGCAATTTAGCAAACTTGTGCTCAAATCGAGTAGAAGAGCTTTGGCCAGAAGCCACTCTAGAAGAGCTAGTACGACTTGTTCCTCCACGGGTACGACATTATAGTGAGTTTGATTTCGACTTGAACGTGACTTTGTGGCTCGTAGTCACTCTGGGCAAACCGATCATGTTCATGCCCACTTTGAGTAGAGCCATGTGAGTCCGATTTTGACTTGGACGTCACTTTGTAGTTCGTATTCACTCCAAGCAGAATGATCGCATTCGTGTCCACTTCGAGTAGAGCTAATCTAATCCCTGTCAACATTCATGTTTAACTTAGTTAGATTGTACTTCGATAGATTGCAATGCAATCATACTCACTCGTGTTCATAACTACTTTGGATAGAACTTCATATCAACCTTCCCACACAAATGGCTTTGACATTTGGCTCATCAGAGATGAGTCTAAGAAAGTTCAATAGGACAAACTTCAACTTTTTGAAGGAATATATGCAGGACTATCTCAACAAGATTGATCCAATCGAGAATGAGTTTGTTCCAATGGATTACAAATTAAATGATTGGGCGAAACTTGATTGGGAGGCTTGTGTTACTATTCATATGCATCTATCTCAGTTTGTGTATTACACAGTCTAGTCGTGTATCACAACTCATGTACTATGAAAGACATTGTCGAACACATGAAAAGAAGGTTGTCATAACGAAGATCTATTTGATACATCGCCTCTAGAACTTGTAGATAAAAGAATCTGATTTGGTAATTGCGCACCTCAATGAGTACGATAGAATCATTTTCGAACTCTCAACACAAGGTGTGATGATCAACTCTCTATAGTTGATGAGCAATCTTCTACCATTGTGGAAAACCTTCGTCATGATTGTGTGCAATGCGTCGTCCACGACCGTGCAATGCTCTTAAGTGATAAGCTCCATTATATATGAACAAGTCGCAACCTTCATCACAAGCTTAGATGTTGTCATTACGACATGGAAGACTCGACCACCTAAGCAAGTCTAGTATCGCCGAGAAGCAACGACATATAAAGAAGCAATCAAAGTTAAGATGCACTACAAGGTATTGAGCTGGTTGCTGCAAGTTTTGCTGCAAAAAATCATCTGTGGCAGTTCATAAAAAGTCGTGGCAAAATTCGCAGCAAACGACATTTTGGTTTACCTCGAAATTTTGCCGCAACTATTGCCACGACCTTTGCCGCGACCCTTGCTGCGACATTTGCTGTGACCATTGCCGCAAAGATTACTGCCACGTTTGCCGCCTGTTTTACCGCGCATATTATTGCGACCCTTATTGCTTGCATTACCGTGACTTGCCGTGATATTACCGCGAGCTTTGCCGCTCCAAGTGCTACTTATTTTACCGCAAATTTTCCGCGAGTTTTGCTGCAACTTTTCTGCAAGTTTTGCTGGACATTTGTTGGACATTTACTGCAATTTGGCCGCGTGTTTTGCTGGCTTTTGTCGCGAATATTGCTGGACATTTGCTGCATCTATTGCTGCAACTTTGCCACAACTATTGCTGGACATTTGCTGCATCTGTTGCTGCAACTTTGCCGCATGTTTTGCTGCAACTTGTAAGTGGTTTCGAAAGAAATATCTGTTTAAATACACGAAAGTTCACTTCATAAATTGCTTGTATAACACCTGTATATCCCAATTCATCTTCAATCATGTTTATATCCTTATTACTTGCCCGTGATTGTTGCTCAAAAGATGCTACCACACATGAATCTTGTGTAGTGCGCAAGTCATCTAGCTTTTAGATACGTAGATGTTGCCCACAGGCCCACATACTACTATAAGCTCGCATCTTAATTAAAAAGGAAACATAATATACACATGATCATTTCAAAACTAATAGATCTAGTTATTTATTATATATTTAAAGTTTATAGATTATACCGTTCTATCGCAACCAATACTAAGTTCTAGTTGTTCTCTTGTAACTTGTTCCTTATTTTGTTGAACTTGTTTTAATCTGTCTCATATCCATTCAAGAAGTGTCGGTAATTTTCTAGCTTTTCCACTTCACAGGCCCCTTGCCTCACTTGTAAAATTGACCTTAAACTCGTCAAAAAACATGGTCATGCGTTATACATTGTTGATAATAAATGTGGTCACATTTTCTTGCTCTTCATGTGAAAGTTAAATCGGAGTTCCCTTTCAAAAAGAACTTCCTCTGTCATTGTAGTTGACTCATCATACGTCCAACTAAGAGGTGCTTCTTCATGTGCTCTTGGCAAATACTTAGAGAAGTAGTATATGTACTCATGGTGTAACCATCCCTTTGCTATAGATCCTTCAGGTCTTGCTCTTTGACGAACAAATCGCATCAACACACACATGAATCTCTCTATCCAAAACATCCATCATATGTTAAACACACCTGCAATTTCAATTTCTTCAACAAGATGAATTAGAAGATGTACTTGGATATCAAAAAATGATATTGAGAGTTCTTTTTCTATTAAACACACAAGCTCAATAACTTCTCTTTTGCGTTGTGGTATTTCACTTAAATGTATCTCCTTTGAAGAAATCCACTTGGCCAATGAACCTACTCGATATATAATGTCATAGATTGCTTGTGTCAAGCAACCATCAATGACAAGTGGCAAAACATGTTATAAAGAAAATATTGTTGTGTTAGAAGTTTTTATATGATTAATATAGAAAATAACATAAAACACATATTAATAAATGAAGAATTAATTACCTTGAGGAAGTTATGCCAATCATGAGTTTTCAGGCCGGATAGTGTTGTGTTATCGATCGTAAAAATATTACGTAAGGATGCAGCATGTCCTATAGGTGTTCTAATCTATCTTATCCTAATATTAAGGATAGATATTTATTTAGGTGTCAAAACCCAAGGTGCCTTAGGGTGCTCGATGTTTCTTGTTATGTTATTCTCTCTAGACCACAGCTGTGGCTTCGAGTTATACTCCAAGAGTGTCTTTTAAGCCTATAAGATGCTTCTAAAACGAGTGTCCTACATTCTTAAATATATGCATAGGATCTAACAAATGGCAAATTTTTAGGTGTCACCAATACTCTAACGTGAACCATATAGACATATTTGGTTCAATCCCTCTTTTGTTAGATGCACGATTACGTTGTTCATCATCACTATCAGTTAGATTATCTGCATTTATATCAATCAGGGGTCTAATAGTCCATTTCCTATAGCAGTCTTGTGGAGTTTGAATTGGTGTTTTTCCTTTTTCTATTTTGCCATAAAAAAGATGAGCTTGGGGTTTCATCCGTAAGGGATGATCCTCGGGCAAGAACTTCCTGTGCCTAAAGTAAACATTTTTATTTAGGGACTTACAATATATAGATCTTAACCAATTGTAAGGAATCAATGAGCATTAGGCTTCCTTGGATTCAAACCCAAGATCTCGTCTACATGGTAGGGAAGCCTAACCATTGAAATAACTTATCAGAACGTGAAATGATAAAGGCTAGTTTGTCATTGTCGAATACGGGCATCTAATGGCCGTGTTCACACTGTCCATAAGTGGACGGGCCATATTTGTGATATGCCAGAATG
>JBBBWG010017179.1:0-15461 GCA_037176905.1 Azolla pinnata
AAATCAATACAAACCGATCCGATGATCCAATTCGATATATATCGATCCGATGATCCAATTCGATATATACCGATCCAACGATCCAATTCGATATATACCGATCCGATGATCCAATTCAATATATACCGATCCAATGATCCAATTCGATATATCCCGATCCAATCACATCTATCAGCTAGTTGTTGTCTGTTTGTGTTGTTTTTTATGTTTGAAGCTGAGATTCCTTTCTTGTCCTAATCCATGTGCATTTTTTGCAGATTTCTGAGCTCCACTTTCTTCTTCTTCTTCTTCTTCTTCTTCTTCTTCTGCTGCTGCTGCTGGAGCTCGCCATGATCTTCCTTCCCTTGCTTGCTTGTGAGATCCACAATCGGATTACAGTTGGGCCCATCCCACTCACTGCCCCTTCCTGCAAGTGGGTCTCCTCAGCGACTTCCCCTCCGAATTTTGATCCCTCTCCCGGCCCATGGCCAGGTCGCCGCGTTGCAGGGACATGGACCTCCTGTGGAAGCACTACTTCAGGGATCCTTCTTCTCTCTGCCACAGCACCGATCCTAGCAGCAAGAGAATGGTAAGTGCGTGTGGTCTTTCTAGAGCGAGAGAGACAGAAAGAGAGAGAGGAGAGTATAATGGCAATGTAGTATGGTGTTGTGATGATGATGATGAAATAGTCGTTTATGCTGACATTCATGGTAATGGTGATGGTGAGGTGCACTATGATTTTGATAATGATGATGATGTGGTGATGACTATGTGATCATCCACAATGGAGCTAACATGTTCCATTTAATCAATCTCCCAGTATTGTATTGTATGTCCAGAACCTCCAAGCTGAGGAAATAAAGAAGAACTAAGCTGTGATTGCTGGAAGAAAGACCTAGAATTGTAGAATTGAGCTACCTGCAGTAAACGATACCATGTCTTTGATCTCTATAGAAGATGGTTTATCTCATAGAATAGATAAGGTGGAGATCATCCGAATGTGATTGTGAAATCAATTCCCAAAAGTTGGCCTCGTTTTTTTTATGTGCAAGAATTTCTAGAGTAGCAAATTCTAATGTTTCTTGACTACATTTAGGCAGCATAGTTAAGCCAATGCCCTGTTTTTACAATGGTGATATTCCTCGTGCCATCTTGAGGATAACAAATTTTGATGTCTTGGGATTTTCAGGAGGTGATTTCAAGGCTCTATTTCCTAGTCTCCATATGCGCTTAAAAATTTTCAATGGCATAAAAATCCATTGGTCCTTGTTCATTGCTTGAAGCATAATTGGTTCTTGACCTGCAAACAGCCACATGAATATTTTTTTATGTTCTCTTCATTGAATTCATGACCTTGTGCACACTTATTGTGGGCCACTACAATATCTGGAAGAGAGTAAGTGATGATAGAGGTCATCCTTGTTTCACCCGGATGGTATTTATGAATTTTTTGGGACTTTTCTCTTTCTTCTGTTTGTATCATTGGGCGGTATAATTGGTTTCTCATGTATTTTTCCGTTTTTTTTCTAAGACTTGGCCTGTGGATTGTGGTAAAAGCCTTATCGAAATCCATGAAACATTAGTGTAATAATTGCTTCAAGCTAAGCTTCTATATTACGACCCAGGATTATGCATATTACTGCCTTAAAATCTAAATCACAGTTTTCTGACAGCTCTCTTGTATGTATCCATTTTATATCAAGCAAAGTCTTGTTCAAACGATCAATTTAATAATGCATGGATCCATTCTTTAGTCACCAGTGTTCTTGTCTCCATCTATTCCCATGGTGGCATCGTATCATCCCTTGGACAGGAAGATCAGTACATCTTTACCTTGCACAAATGCTTCAAGGATGGCCTACTACCTGTGCGATGCTCGATATGAGAAATTGGCATATATGAAGCCTTTCAAATGAATTGGTTAAAGAGGAACACGGCCTTCGATGAAGCTTTTGCTGTATTGTTATGAATGTTTTTGCCATACAATAGTTCGTTTTGTCCCAATATGGCTAATAGATCCCATGGTGGCATCATATCATCCCTTGTGCAGGAAGATCAGTACATCTTTACCTTGCACAAATGCTTCAAGGATGGCCTACTATCTCTGTGGTGCTCGATATGAGAAAATTGGCATATATGAAGCCTTCGAAATGAATTGGCTTAAGAGGAACATGGCCTTTGATGAAGTTTTTGCTGTATTGTTATCAATGTTTTTGCCATACAATAGTGAGTTTTGTCCCAATATGGCAAATAGATCATATGGATCCCAAAAGGTTCAAATTTGATCATTTTTCGTTTTCTTCAGTGAAGACCCATGTAATTGACCACTTTTCCCAATAAATGCACTCAGGTGCTTCCTACTGAAAGGTCGGTGGACGCAAGCATCCCAAAAGGCATAAAGCGTAGTAGTCTTACTTCTGCAGATTCATCCACAGAAAACTAGATCTGTAGCTCACTTCTTCATTCTTGAAAAGGTTGCAAAGGTTTCAACTACTAAAACTTTTGTGTTCCCACATCTCCACATCTGGATAACACACTGCTGGCACAGGACTGCTTGTTGGGAGAATATCCAGATGGATTATGCCAATTTATTCCTGCTGTTCCTTTTTTGTATTAGGGCTTGAGATCTCCAGATTTTCAGCACAGAATAACTGATGAATGCCACAATCCTTCATGGGTTTACGAAGAACAGAGGAGAACAGGTATGCTATCGAAACTGAATATAAACAATGAAAAGGAAATCAACATTGAAAGTTATAAGGAGGATTCTGCAATAGTGACCTTACTCAAGTCCTGTGCCAAAAGCAAGGATCTTCGCCAAGGAACCAGTCTGCATGCCGACATTTTGAGAAAAGGTTTACTGGAAAGGAGTCGTTATGTAGCCAGCAGTTTAATACATATGTATGCCAAATGTGGGGCACTTGCAAAAGCGCAACAAGTGCTTAAAGAGCTTCCTTATCAGGATGTTGTATCATGGTCTGCTTTGATTTCAGGGTTTGTACAACAAGGAAAATATGATGAAGCATTGAGGTGTTATTACCAAATGCAAACTAAATGCATCTCTCCAAATGCAATCACCTTTACTTGCATTTTAAAGGCATGTGGTAACATGGGGGTTTTAAGCGAAGGCAAGAAAATCCACGAAGAGATAGTATCTAGGGGTTTTCTGGAGAAGGATATTATGCTTGGAACTGCTCTGGTGGATATGTATGCCAAATGTGGTATGCCTCTGAAAGCGCAGGAGGTTTTTGAAGAGCTTCCAAACCGTGATGTAGTCACTTGGTCTGCACTAATAGCAGGGTACGCTCAAGAAGGACAAGGCCACAAAGCACTCGTATGCTTTGAGCACATGAAGAATGAGGGATTCTCTCCAGATTCAATCACCTTCATTTGCCTCTTGAAGGCTTGCGGGGTCATCGGAGCTCTGAATAAAGGCAAAGAAATTCATGGAACGATTGTAAATACAGGTGTTTTGAAGAAGGATATCATGCTTGGCAATGTTTTAGTTGATATGTATGTCAAATGTGGCACGCTCACTAGTGCACGAAGAGTGGTTGATGAGCTTTCCGAACGGAATGAAGTCACATGGAACACGTTAATTGCGGGCTATGTTGAACACGAACAATACCATGAGGCAGTGAACGCTTTTGAAGAAATGCGATGTGAGGGTTTTTTGCCAGATTCAGTCACTTTTATCTGCATTCTGAAAGCTTGTGGAAATATAGGAGCCATAGACAATGGCAAACAGATTCATGTTGAGATTGTTAGGAAAGGTTTAATGAAGGAGAGGAGAGATTTGGTCCTTGCTACTGCTCTGGTGGATATGTATGCCAAATGCGGTTTGCTTACCAAAGCAAAATCGGTGCTTGAAGAGCTTCCCGTTCGTGATGTAGTCACGTGGAATACGCTGATCGCAGCATGTATCCAACGGGGTCAGTGTCAGGCAGCATTGGAGTGCTTCGAACGGATGCAAAGCGAGGGAATAACTCCGGATGGGGTCATTTTCACTTGCATCTTAAACGCTTGTAGCATCACAGGTGCTATAGACAAGGGCAAACAAATTCATGATGAGATCGAGGTGCGAGGCCTTCTACAGAAAGATCTTGCACTCGGAAACGCTCTGGTGGGCATGTATTCCAAATGCGGTATGCTTTCAAAAGCACGAGAGGTGCTGAGAAGGCTTCCTACTCGAGATATCGTTACTTGGTCCTTGTTAATTGGAGGGTATTTACAACAAGAGAAGTTCCATGAAGTATTGGACTCCTATGAGAGGATGCTATCAGAGGGTCACTCTCCAGATTCTGTCACCTTCATTTGTGTCTTGAAGGCGTGCGGGAGCCTGGGAGCCGTCGAGAAGGGGGAAGAAATTCATGAGAAAATTACGACCCTGAGCTTATTCGAGGAGAAAACCTCGATTGGCAATGCTTTAGTAGATATGTATGCCAAATGTGGCATGCTGCGAAAAGCACAGGATTTGTTTGATACACTACCTTACCGAGATGTAGTCGCATGGACCTCGCTAATCACAGGGCATGCTCAACAAGGGAAAAGCGACGATGCACTGGCATGTTTCGAAGGCTTGCTGCATGAGGGAATCGTACCGAATGAAGTATCGTTTCTATGCGTTTTGAATGCTTGTTACCGTTCAGGTCTTGTGATCGAAGCGGGAATGCTTTTCGAGAGCATGACCAGCAGGTACAACCTCACTCCGAACTTACAGCACTATACTTGCATGATGGTAGGCCTTGGATATGCAGGGAATTTAGGCGAGGCATTTCCGTTTCTCGAAGCATTGCCGTTTCGTGACGATCATCATCAGCTCGCATTGTTGTGCGTTTCTAGAAGATGTCTGAATGCAGGGCTTGGAAGCGCGACTTTTGACCAGATTATCAGCCAATAACCGATCGGTGTTCTGATGACTTCATCTCTTCTGTTGGTGCGATTTCCTTCAATGCATGCAAACAGATAGCTTCCAAAACCTTACAACTAGCATTGTCTACCAGTCAAGTCAATACTGGGTTTATATTGTACCTCGACTAACTTTGGTATGCTAATAATGCCTAGCAAGGTGGTATTTTCCTATATAACTGGCAGGACAAAACTGGTTGATGTTTCTGGAAAATGGAAAAGGGGGCATCATTCGTTTCCTGCAAGAGAAGAGAATGATCTGATGCTTGAAAAAATGGTGAAAATCTGTTCCATGGATGGGGAAGAAAGAATACCATCTGTTCTTGTTGGAACTCTTGAGCTGGCAGGAGAAATTGTTGGAGGATATGTGAAACACATGGCATTCCCCATTTGTATGTAATTGTCAATATAGTCATCATCCCAATCATCTGGAAATCGACGCTTTTTGATTGGTACATGTGGGCATTAATTGACCCAAATAATCAGGAAATGAAGGTTTGATTCGTACATTTGGGATCATAATGCAACATCCGAAAAATCCACTTCCCAATCATCTGGAAATCGAGGCTTTTGATTGGTACATGTGGGGATCAATTGACCCAAATAATCAGGAAATGAAGTAGCCTTGATTTGTACATTTGGGATCATAATGCAACAGCCGAAAAATCCAGTTCCCAATCATAGGAAATGAAGGATTGATTTGTACTTTGGAGATTCATAATATGCACAGCTTAAGCCAATCCCTGATCTACATCCCAAATATCAGGAAATGCAGGATAGATTGTGTACATTTTGGGATCAGTAATGCAAATAATAAAAAAATGCAGGCTGATTTGTACATTTGGGGATCATAATGCAGGCTGCAGCCAAAGCCATCAAAAGAGATTTATAGCCAAATGTAGAACAGCACTGTTATGATTTGCTGGAACTTGGGGGATTATTTCATGGTTTCATCTGAACAATGGAACCACAAGCGCACAAGCTCATTACGTTTTTAGGGTTTCACGGTGCATCAAACCCTAAACCCCCAACTCTCAAAACACAAGAAAAAATGAGATCAATAGTAATTCGATGATTTTTTCGTTGTACCAGTATCATAAAACGAGGAGGGAGATAACTAAAAACCTTCTGGTACTCTCTAATTTGATATAACTCAATCTATCGATGACTCCTAGGTTCAAATCTCAATTATGCGCTAGATGCAACTAAAACCCGAAACCTCTTTGAGCTAAAGTCTGATTTGCCCAAAACATCCTTGAATTTTCTTCTGATTTGCCCACAAAAGATCCTTGAATTTTCTTCTGATTTGCCCACAAAAGATCCTTCAACTGATTTGCCCACAAAAGATCCTTCATCTGATTTGCCCACAAAAGATCCTTGATTTGCCCACAAAAGATCCTTAAATTTTCTTCTGATTTGCCCACAACACACAAAATAACTCTGGATATCCCATTCCATTATTGCAATCAATGTAATAATATACTAAACTTCTTCAAAACTTCGAATATATTACACTCATTCTTGATAATCACTCTGGATACTTCAAACATGCTTCCCATTCTATTATTGCAAACATGTCCACACAAACGATCCTTGAGAATTCTTTTCTTGAAAACTTTCAAGACATTACACACAAATCACTCTGGATACTTACAAACGCGCTTCCCATTCCATCATTGCAATCAATATAAATACACACATGATGCTGGGGAAGGAGAAAAAGAAAGGAAAAAACCACATAGATGGCACACTCCATATATATATATCATCGCATATATACCAAGATTGGAATGAGGGAAGGAACAAACAGAGAGAAAGATGGTTATAAAGATTTTTCTTTTCTAGTCCTCCTTGATGCGATCCATGATGATGACCAGTGTCGCTATGAAAGCTTGATCGACATTGGGGAGCACGCCAACGACAAACGTGTGCTTGTCAAGCATCACATTCCCTGCAGTAAACTTCCTCTTCAACTGCAGCAAGAACCACAGAATCAGAATATAGATTTGCTCCAGCAAAGAATCAGAATATACCACAGAATCAGAATATAGATTGCAAAAGTGCACCCAAAACAAAAACAAAAAACCTCTTTTTGGTAATGAAGTAGCCACAGAATCAGAATGCAAGAGGATATTATCAAAATGCAAAATGCAAAAAGTGCACCGGAAACACTCTGATGATCAAGATCCTTGAAAATGCACCTAAAACACTCTGGTGATCAAGATTCTTGCAAGAAGGATTCTCTGATAATCTTGCAAAAGATTCATGTACCAAAAGACACTCAAAATCAAAATGAATAGACTAAATGAATCGACACAAAACTCGTACTACCAAAAATTGCACTCTGTTGCAAAAGATTCATGCACCAAGAAAAATTAATAGTCAATGAACCGACACAAAAACACCTTCTCCAACCATGTACCAAAAAACACTCTGATGATGGATCAAGATTCTTGCAGGAAATGCATTCAAGCACTCACACCTATTTAAATTTCGCATCATGCACTAGAAAAAACACATGAATCAAAATTAAAAGACTCACTGAATCGGCACACAAACACCTTTAGAATAAAAAAATCACTTAAAAACACCTATTGAATCGAATTCTCGCAAGAGAGCACACGAAATTACTGAAAACTTACTGAAATCAACATACAATGAAAGGAAAAGCCTTCCCGTTCTGAAGAACAGTTTCTTACCTCTGCAACAAGCTGGTCCTTGTGGAACACTTGGCCTTCCCTATCGAGGAAGTTGCCTTTCACCTCATAGTCAGGAGAACTCTCATCCTCGTTTCCCTTGAGGAAGACCACGAGGTGCGTCTTGAATTGCACCATCGAGCTCTTTTTCACCGTAAATAGCATATCAGCATCGTTGAAATCCTCACCCCGACACACCTCCCATCGCTCATGCATGCTTATTAGCTGTGACCAAAATCATCATGTTCCAACTCTCAACAACATTTTCTTAAACCCATCGAAAGAAAGAACAAGCAATCAGCACGGCACTGCCAATTCCACAGATAGTGGAAGGCAGAAAACCCTAAACCTCTCAATGAGATCAAATTTGGAGAGAAGGAATGTAAAGATTCAGATTTGAGGAGGATGTTTTGTCGAGAGCTAGCAACACATATATACATACTGAATCTGGTGCATTTGAACTATCAAGCCAAACATGGAGACTTAAAAATGTGAAAATCAAAGCCAACAGATCATACATATTTTGAAGAAAAAACAAATAGAAAAGCATACAAAAGTGCCACAAGATTCTGAGTGCGTTTTTGTTCCCATGAGGTTGAGAATTAGGATTTCTATTGAATGGAAACCTGAAATACACCTAAACCTGAAAAAGTGTTTGCTTCTGCTTCTATGAGCTTAGAAGCATTAGGATTCCTACTGTGCCACAAGATTTGAGTGTGTTTTTGTTCCCATGAGGTCGAGAATCAGGATTTCTATTGAATGGAAACCTGAAAAACCTGAAAAAGTGTTTGCTTCTGCTTCTATTGAGGAAAACACAAAGCGGAAAAGCAAGAAGATGGAGATGTAGAATTTAGGGTTTTGTGCGATTCCAGACCTTCTTGCGAGCAGAGAGGATGGGGCGGCCTTCCCGATCGCGCAGGGTGCAACGGTCACGGATGCTGAGAGCATGGCCGTCCATCTTGAACAAGACTTGCCCCGCTGGGTCGGTGATGTGGAACCCTTCACCGCTCATGCTCACTGCATTCTCGCACACTGTAAGCTCCGTGTAGGAAGGAGCCCGGTAGGCCTCGCTCACGATCACAAACGCCATCAAATCCTCCTCCTCCTCTACCGAAATGCAGGATCAAATCGATCTCCCTCGGACAGATTTGATTAATCCGCCCAAGAACCTTCCTCTAGACAGATTAATTAATTAATCTGCCCAAAACCTTGCTCTAGATTTCTTGAATCAAAATCTCCACCAGAAATTGCCCAGCAAAAGCAACCTACCTTGGATGGATTGGATCAAACAAGCAAGCAAGCAAGCAGCATACATTCAACTACACGAAGTACCGAATTTATAGATGTTTCAGCATGTACTTGTCTCTTCCATCTTCTCTCATCTTTGGACAAGTGGAGGGAATTGCTAAATCTGGCTGTTTTGTTCTGCAAATTTGCATTTTACAATTATTTCAGCAGATCTTTTCTTGCCTTTGGACCTTTCTTTATGTTTGCTTACCATTAGCATCAACTGAGAGTCATGCATGATCACCAGCTCCGCAGCATTCATACATAATAATAACAGCATGCAAATAGCAACGGCACAGTATATAGTACACAATCTGTATTCTGGTTTCATGCCTGTGCTGAAGGCCACAACAGAATGCCATGTTCAATGATATTTGAGCAGTGCACAGTGTCAATATGCGATGTTTTGGTGTACGTAACAAACACATTCAAGATACAAACAATGGAGAAATTCAAATTCTCTATCGGTTTGTCAATCCTCACAGTAGGAAACTGCCATTTTGGAAATGTGTCTCTTGCACAAGCATAATCAGAGTTTGAGGCAACACGTTAGCAAATAATTTGCTTGATCTATTAACCAGCAGCTATATATTGATCACTACATTGTTGGAATGTACTTCCACAAATATAATCGATTAGTTGGGTTGTAATCAAGTGTCTTGATCGTTAATCGACCGATAGTTGTTGGGTTTATAACCCACTGTTTTGATTGTTAATCAACCGATAGTTGGGTCATAATCATCTGTTTTCAATTGTTAATCAATCAGTTGTTGGGTTATAATCAGCTCCTTTGATTATTAATCAATCAAAAGTTGTCAGCTGTTTTGATCCACACACTGATTCATGTTAAACCTCAACCATATTGATAAAAGGGATGAATTAGCTGAAGCCACATTGAAACAGAGCTCAAATCACACCCCAATTCATAAAAGAATTGCAAACACCAGATCTGAATTCAACCCCACAACATCCAAATTGGAATGTGAAAACCCCACAAAATTCAATTTGGAATGCATAAATCGACACAAATAGGCACCAAAAGAATTTGATCAGATAGGCAACCAATAAATAAAAGGTTCAACTGAACAGGCTGACGATGCCAATTTCAGAAATGTACTCCCACACCTTTGAATCCAAATAGAAAAACGTTGCTAAAAAACATTTCTGGCTTCTTTGATTATCACAAATAAAATAAAACAAACTGACAAACTCTCTCTTGGGTTCTCTATTTTCTCGGTTCTTTTCTTGAGAACCCACATTCTCCTTTCAAGCAAAACCTTCACATACTATAATGTCTTTTTCGCAGACTTTGCAAAACACCAACCACCATTAACAGGACTATAAGCAACTCCAACCGATTTCTCAACCGTATCAAGAGCAGCAATCTACGGAAAAACCGCAAACTTTCTCTTCTCGTAAAGTTCTCTGTCGATTCTCCTTGTGATGAGCGAGCCGGACCCACGATTCTTTTTCCTGCTTATCTCGCATCATCTCTCAGCCCTCGAGGTCTTCCCAGTCTTCAGCAGGGGCATGGACAATCTTGGCATGGCTGGGAGCTACAGCATTGGCTGCATTGGCACCACTGCTACTACTGCTACTAGCACCAGCTTTATCCTGAAACTTGCTTCTGCTGCTGCTGCTATCACCAGCGCTAACCGCCGCACTTTTCTCCTGATGACGATCTCTGCTCCGGGACTCGTCAAGAGCTCCCCATGGATTCGCAGTAGTGATAAGGGGCCCAGCCTTACCCCAAACCACAGCGCCCGGCTGGCTGTTATGTTGGGCTTTCCCCACCTCTTCTCCCCACGCATCTTCCTCTAACCAGCTCGAAGAAGAAGACTCTTGCTTGCTGACCTTGCGGGGCCCAGGCCACTTCATACTACTACTACTACTACTACTACTACCATCGCCCAACACCGCTCTTTCGGGCGGAGCACTCATCATCATCCGAACCCCGCCGCAGTAGGGCGAGGCGTGATCCACCCTTCTTATCGCAGTCGCGGCCCTCGCCGCGTCCGAGAACACGGCCAGCGCGTTGCGATCGTTCAACCACACCAGCTCGCACTCGCCGCCAAACCGCAGCACCAACGGGCTTATGTCCGCGTCTCGGGGCAGCTCGAAGAGGCCGACGACAAGCCTCGGATCCATGTCCAAGGAGGGGTTGAACGCGGGAGCCTGAGCTTGGCCAGGGAGCGGAAGGGGCGACTTCCCAAAGAGGCTTCTCATCGGGGGAGCCTTGGCCTTGGAGGTTGCGTGGACGGCGAGGAACCGCTTGGGCTCGCGGCCAGCGGAGCTCACCGCGAGGCTCCATCGCTCGGCGATTTGGCGTATCGCGTCTCGCATCTCCCTGGGCAGGGCCCTGAAGACGTGGGCGCGGATCGGGGCCGAGGCGGGGGGCTTGGTGCCCAGCAGCAGGGACTTGAAGCGATCCTCGACCGAGAGCACCCAGTGCGGGTCCCGCTTCAGCAGCTCGCGCAGCGCGTCCGAAGCATCGCGCATGCCCTCGGGCGAGATGTCGGGCGCGGCTTCCGCCACGCCGAAGGCGTCGGCGAGGATCCTCTTCTTCTCCATCCTCGCGCACTCTTCGTCGCAGGCCAAGGTCCGCTGCCCGAGGGGGACCCTGCCTTTCGCGCCCTCGGCGGGCAGCAGCTGCAGGCTGGAGTAGTACGCGAGCTCCAGCGGATCGCTCCCCCGGGAGCTCTCCCCGGCATCGCAGGGCACCTGCTGGGACAAGCGGCCGCAGGCGCACGAGATCGCGACGGGGAACTTGCACCTCGCCTCGGGGCACAGCGAGCCCGGATGGCAAGCAGCGGCGCAGACATGCTGGCAATCGCGGCGGGGAGCCCCGCACTGCTGTCCGCAGCTCGCCGTCTTCGCATCGGGGGAATCCATTGTCGTGGCATCGCAAGGAGGCAGATGGCAAAGCCGAGCGCAGGCATGGAGTCGGCACCGCCGCGGCTTGCCGCACAACGCATTGCACTTGATGTCCTTGGAGCCACAGGGCACATTCCTCAGGACCACGTGGGAGCCGGCGCATTCCTTGGGCACGAGGACGATGCAAGGCGGGCAATCTCCGAAGTGGCACTGATGAGTCGCTGGGTGCCCGCAGGGGTGCGGGCGAGAGCACGGGCGGGGGCACGGCGGGGGCAGCGTTCCGCATGGCACGGGGGGCGGAATCGAGGTCTTCCCACACGCGCAAGTTAGCTCCGTGAACGTCGATCCCAGGCACGGCGGGCAATGCCCATTGTGGCACATCTCCTCGCACGCATGCTGCCCGCATCGCAGCCTCTTTCCGCAGACCAGGAGGCAGAGATGGGGGCTGCCCCCGCCCTCGCCCTCGGCCGCGCCCTCCTTCTTGCTGGCCAAAGGGCAGCACTTGTTGCTGCACCGATGCCTCCCGCAGCTCTTTTTCCTGCCGCACGTCCGGTTGCACAAGAACAGCTCCTCTTCTCCCCCCCCCCTCTCGCCTCTCGATGATCCCCCCCCGCTCTCCATCGTCGCCACAGCCCTGCGGCATGCCATCTTTCGCGTGCTCGATTGGCACCTGCATTTCTGCTCCACTTCCACCTCGCACTTCGGGCACTCGCCTGCGTGGCACGGGCTGCGGCACAGGTGCTTGCCGCAAGGGAGCGCCTTCTCGCAAGGCTTCCCGCAGAGGGGGACTTCGTCGGCGCAGCTCTCTCTGCGCTTCGCGGGCCCCAACAGCTTCTGGATCGAGGTCTTGCCGCAGGGGCACGAATGAACCCTCGCAGGAGAGAGCTCGCACTCTCCACACTCTCCGGGATGGCATTGCTTGCCGCAAGCGTGCTTCCCACAGCTGAGATACTTGGCGCAAGGATCGCGGCACGAATAGACACCGTTCTCCCACTCGAGCTCGCCTTGCAGATCCATCGATCCACACAACATGCTCTCCTCTCTGCCTCCGCAGAAGCACTTCACCGCCAACGGCGCATCGCACGCCCCGCACGATCCATCGTGGCATATCTTCTCGCACCGATGCCGCCCGCACTCCAATGGATGATCACAAACCTGGCCACAGCTCTTGGCGATCTTGAGCTCCGAGCATCTCTGCGTGTAGCTCGTCTTCCCGCAGGGGCAAAACTGCGGGGGAGCCAATGCGTTGCAGGGAGGGCAAGGCCCCGGATGGCACTGCATCGTGCACACATGCTTGCAGTGCGGATTCTTGGCTGAGCTCAAGGGCTTCTTACAAGGGCCTCCGCACGAATGCGGCGTGAGGTAGTAGTCGACTTGGGGATTCGGGATCTGCCCGCAGAAGCACTTATACTTGATCTCATCGGCGCTGATGAATTGCGGGGCCTGGCACCCCGGACATCTCCAGTTTCCAGCGGCTTGATCCGACGATGCGACGGAGAAATCGGCCGAGATCGGCGCTCTCGCCCACTTCTTGACGCACGCGATGTGGAAAATGGCATAGCAACCCCCGCAAGACCACACCGCTGCTTCTCTTCGGACGCTGTCGTAGCATATCATGCATTCCACCTTCCCTTTGCTCAGCTTCTCTTCGAGCTCCTGAACGAGCAAGGGCGCGTTGTTGTTCTGCGCCGGCTTGGTACTGCTCGCTTTCGCCTCTCCACCGGCGAGATCCTCTCCACGCTGGCTTCCCTTCGATCTTGGAATGTACCTCTGCTTCCGCGTATCCATTGCTCGGCTGGGACCGCGACGGGCTGATGCCTCCTCCTCCATCGCTCCGTTGCTCTCGGGAGCTCGTCGTTGTGCTCTGGAGATGGAGATGCTCTGAAGGGCCTCCTCGACGGCTTCTCTCGATGCTCCGATGCTATCATCAGCACGAACTTCGCCACCGATGCTCGCAGTGAAACCTCGCCCACCATGGCCCACCTCAGATCGATCGACAACGTGATCTCTTCTCCCATGCAAGCCTGAAGGCCTCCACTGTTGCCCTAAAGAAGAAGCATCGAGACCCGCTCGCGGATTCTCGACGATATGATCCCTTATTCCTCGGGGCCTCCTCCTCCCATCGTAGGAGGAAGAAGAATCGTTGCGGTCGTTCGCTTGCTCATCTTGGCTGGCTCTTCCAGTAGATCTCTCTTCTTCGTCGATATCGTGCTTGCTACCATATCTAGCATCCCTCCTTTGAAACCTTGTCTTGCTCGCACCTTCTTGTTGTCCGGTCTCTACCTTGCCGTTGCTCCTACTGCTGCTACCTTCTGTGACCTCTTCCTGCTGGATGAGCCTCCAATGAGCCCCCTTCCCGAAGCTTCGGTTGCTTCTTGCAGCTCCTTCGCGACCTTCGTTGCTATGGCTGCGAGGAGGAGTTCGATGCCTCTCTTCTTCCCTCCTGCTAGGCATCGCATGTCTGCTACCATCTCCATCTCCGTCTCCGATTCCATCTCGACTTGCGCGATTCGCGGCGTTCCTCTGTGCTCCGCGGCTCCTGCGGCTCCCCGGCGCCCTATAATTCGCAGGGTTTGCTCGCACATCCTGACTGCTAGGGTTTCCTTGCAGATTGCTCTCCCTAGGGTTTCCTTGCAGATTGCTCTCCCTAGGGTTTTCTGACACATTGCTAAACCTAGGGTTTTCTGACACATTGCTCTCCCTAGGGTTTCCTTGCAGATTGCTCTCCCTAGGGTTTTCTGACACATTGCTCTCCCTAGGGTTTTCTGACACATTGCTAAACCTAGGGTTTCCTTGCAAATTGCTATCCCTAGGGTTTCCTGGCACATTGCTAAACCTAGGGTTTCCTTGCAAATTGCTATCCCTAGGGTTTTCTGACACATTGCTAGACCTAGGGTTGCTGCCTCCTTGCTCGCCGCGATTCGCAGGGTCCAAAACCCTGCTTCCTTCTCCTTGCTCCTCACGATTCCTGATGCTTGTTTCCTCGGCATACAGCATCCGAGGACTCCCTTGTTCCTGTGGGATCATCCTGCCTGACATAGCCGGATGCATCCCACCGCTGGAAGACCTCACATCCTGCGAAGAAGACGACGATGCGGAGGAAGTCGGGAGAGGAGCAGAATCTGTACCTTGAGGGGCTCCGGTGGAAGAAGAAGCAGCCGGAGCAGGACGCCATGAGGAGGAAGAGGAAGGGCGGCGATGGTGCGAATGCTGATGATGGCGCGGCAATCGACCCCTTCCACGATCGGGGAGGGAGGGGAAGGGGGAGGGAGGAGCGCCGCTCTCTGACATGGGGCGTCGTCCGCCGAGGGCGATCAGAAACCCTAGAGAGAACACGCGCGACGACCTCCGCCCGGCGCTGTCTGCGTTCTGTGCCTCGATCTCTCTCTCTCTCTCTCTGCCGCTGTCTCTGTCGCTGCAGGGGTTCGTGTTGATGGAATCTGGCAGAGGAAGAAGAAGAAGAAGAAGAAGAAAGATGCAGGTGCGGATGCAGATGCAGATGCAGATGCGGATGGCGATGGCGATGGCGATGGTGATCTGACGCAGAGAGATGTGGGCGAAATGCCCACAAAATGAGACTTTGAGAGCAGAAGAAGAAGAAGGAAGAAGAAGAAGAAGAAGAAGAAGATGATGATGATGGTGATGATGATGATGATGATGATGCTGATGATGATGATGATGATGATGATGATGATGATGATGATGATGATGATGATG
>JBBBWG010017190.1:0-15461 GCA_037176905.1 Azolla pinnata
CTGAGAAAGTGAAGATCTGTAAGAACTACGGAAGGGAACGACCAGGACTAGGGCGGCTTCGCCCTTCACTAGAGAAATCTCATAGCTCCCTCGTGCGATATCGGATTTCCGAATTTTTTGGCTTGAATCGAACCGCAAGAGAGCAAACTAGGCAACAAACCAAGAAAGTTTGGATTTTGAAACTCAAGGCGAGAGAAACGGCTCAAAAAGTGAAGATGTGTCAGAACTGAGGAAGGGACCGACCAGGACCAGGCTTCACTAGAAAAAGCTCATAGCTCCCTCGTGCGATATCAGATTTCCGAGTTTTTTGTCTTGAATCGAAGCCCAAAAGAGAAAGTTATGCAATGGGACAAGAAAGTGGATTTTGAAACTCAGGGCGAAAGAAACGGCTGAAAAAGTGAAGATGTGTCAGAACTGAGGAATGGACCGACTAGGACCAGGGCGGCTTCACCCTCCACTCGAAAACGCTCATAGCTCCCTCGTGCGATATCGGATTTCAGAGTTTTTTCTCTTGAATTGAACCGCAACAAAGCAAGCTACAGAACAGCGGAAGAAATTCTGGATTTTGAATATCAGGGCGAGAGAAACGGCTGAGAAAGTGAAGATCTGTAAGAACTACGGAAGGGAACGACCAGGACTAGGGCGGCTTCGCCCTTCACTAGAGAAATCTCATAGCTCCCTCGTGCGATATCGGATTTCCGAATTTTTTGGCTTGAATCGAACCGCAAGAGAGCAAACTAGGCAACAAACCAAGAAAGTTTGGATTTTGAAACTCAAGGCGAGAGAAACGGCTCAAAAAGTGAAGATGTGTCAGAACTGAGGAAGGGACCGACCAGGACCAGGCTTCACTAGAAAAAGCTCATAGCTCCCTCGTGCGATATCAGATTTCCGAGTTTTTTGTCTTGAATCGAAGCCCAAAAGAGAAAGTTATGCAATGGGACAAGAAAGTGGATTTTGAAACTCAGGGCGAAAGAAACGGCTGAAAAACTGAAGATGTGTCAGAACTGAGGAATGGACCGACCAGGACCAGGGCAGCTACGCCCTCCACTCGAAAAAGCTCATAGCTCCCTTGTGCGATATCGGATTTCCGAGTTTTTTGGTTTGAATCGAACGGCAAGAGAGCAAGCTACTCAACAGCACAAAAAAGTTTGGATCTTCAAACTCAGGGTGAGAGAAACGGCTCAAAAAGTGAAGATGTGTCAGAACTGAGGAAGGGACTGACCAGGACCAGGCTTCACTAGAAAAAGCTCATAGCTCCCTCGTGCGATATTGGATTTCCGAGTTTTTTGTCTTGAATCGAAGTGCAAAAGAGCAACCTATGCAATGGGACAAGAAAGTGGATTTTAAAACTCAGGGCGAAAGAAACGGCTGAAAAACTGAAGATGTGTCAGAACTGAGGAATGGACCGACTAGGACCAGGGCGGCTTCACCCTCCACTCGAAAAAGCTCATAGCTCCCTCGTGCGATATCGGATTTCCGAGTTTTTTCTCTTGAATTGAACCACAACAGAGCAAGCTACACAACAACAGAAGAAATTATGGATTTTGAAACTCAGGGCGAGAGAAACAGCTGAGAAAGTGAAGATGTGTAAGAACTAAGAAAGGGAACGACCAGGACTGGGGCGGCTTCGAGATTTACTAGAGAAATCTCATAGTTCCCTCGTGCGATATTGGATTTCCGAATATTTTGGCTTCAATCGAACCGCAAGAGAGCAAGCTAGGCAACAAACCAAGAAAGTTTGGATTTTCAAACTCAGGGCGAGAGAAACGGCTCAAAAAGTGAAGATGTGTCAGAACTGAGGAAGGGACCGACCAGGACTAGGCTTCACTAGAAAAAGCTCATAGCTCCCTCGTGCGATATCAGATTTCTGAGTTTTTGGTGTTGAATCGAAGCCCAAAAGAGCAAGTTATGCAATGGGACAAGAAAGTGGATTTTGAAATTCAGGGCGAAAGAAACGGCTGAAAAAGTGAAGATGTGTCAGAACTGAGGAATGGACCGACCAGGACCAGGGCGGCTTCGCCCTCCACTCGAAAAAGCTCATAGCTCCCTCGTGCGATATCGAATTTCCGAGTTTTTTCGCTTGAATCGAACCGCAATAGAGCAAGCTACACAACAACAGAAGAAAGTATGGATTTTGAAACTCAGGGCGAGAGAAACGGTTGAGAAAGTGAAGATGTGTAAGAACTGAGGAAGGGAATGACCAGGACTAGGGCGGCTTCGCCCTTCACTAGAGAAATCTAATAGCTCCCTCATGCAATATCGGATTTCCGAGTTTTTTTGCTTGAATCGAACCGCAACAGAGCAAGCTACACAACAGCGTAAGAAAGTATGGATTTTGAAACTCAGGGCGAGAGAAACGGCTGAGAAAGTGAAGATGTGTAAGAACTGAGGAATGGAACGACCAGGACTATGGCGGCTTCACCCTTCACTAGAGAAATGTCATAGCTCCCTTGTGCGATATCGAAATTCCGAATTTTTTTGCTTGAATCGAACCGCAAGAGAGCAAGCTAGGCAACAAAGCAAGAAAGTTTGGATTTTGAAACTCAGGGCGAGAGAAACGGCTGAAAAAGTGAAGATGTGTCAGAACTGAGGAAGGGACCGACCAGGACCCAGCTTCACCAGAAAAAGCTCATAGCTCCCTCTTGCGACATCGGATTTCTGCGTTTTTTGGCTTGAATCGAACCGGAAGAGAGCAAGCTACGCAGCAATGCACGAGAATTTGGATTTTGAAACTCACGGCGAGAGAAACGGCTGAAAAAGTGAAGATGTGTCAGAACTGAAGAATGGACTGACACGGACCAGGCTTCACTAGAAAAAGTTCATAGCTCCCTCGTGCGATATCGGATTTCCATATTTTTTGGTTTGAATCGAACCACAAGACAGCAAGCTACGCAACTGCACAAGAAAGTTTTCATTTTGAAACTCAGGGCGATAGACACGGGTGAAAGAGTGAAGATGTGTCAGAATTGAGGCAGGGACCGACAAGGACCAGCAGGCTTCAACAGACAAAGCTCATACCTCCCTTGTGCGATATCGGATTTTCGAGTTTTTTGGCTTGAATCGAATTGCAAGAGAGCAAGCTACGTAACAGCGCAAGAAAGTTTGGATTTTGAAACTCAGGGCTAGAGAAACGGCTGAAAAACTGAAGATGTGTCAGGATTGAGGAAGGGACCGACCAGGACCAGGCTTCACTAGAAAAAGCTCATAGCTCCCTCGTGCGATATCGGATTTCCGAGTTTTTTTCCTTCAATCAAACCGCAAGAGAGCAAGCTATGCAAAGCGCAAGAAAGTTTTGATTTTGAAACTCAGGGCGAGAGAAACGGCTGAAAAAGTGAAAATCAGGAAGGGACCGACCACGACCAGCGCGGCTTCACCCGTCACCAGGACAAGCTCATAGCTCCCTCTTGCGATATCGGATTTCCGAGTTTTGTGGCTTGAATTAAACCGCAAGAGAGCAAGCTATGCAACACCGCAAGAAAGTTTGGATTTTGAAACTTAGGGCAAGACAAACGGTTGAAAAAGTGAAGATGTGTCTAAACTGAGAAAGGGACCGACCAGGATTAGCTCGCTTCGCTCTTCGCTAGAAAAAGGTCATAGCTCCCTCGTGCAATATCCGATTTCCGATTTGTTTGGCTTTAATCGAAATGCAAAAGATCAAACTACGCAAAAGCGCAAGAAAGTTTGGATTTTGAAACCCACGGCGAGAAAAACGGCTGAAAAGTCAAGTTGTGTCAGAACTAAGGAAGTGACCGACCAGGACCAGGCTTCACCAGAAAAAGGTCATAGCTCCCTCGTGCGATATTGGATTTCCGATTTGTTTGGTTTGATCGAACTGCAAAAGAGCAAGCTATGCAACAACGCAAGAAACTTTGGATTTCGAAACTCAGGGCCAGAGAATCGGCTGCATAAGTGAAGATGTGTCAAAACTCATGAAGCGACCGACCAGGACCAGCACGCTTCATCAGAAAAAGCTCATAGCTCCCTCGTGCGATATCAAATTTCCGAGTTTTTTGGCTTGAATCGAACCGCAAGTGACCAAGCCACGCAACAGTGAAAGAAAGTTTGGATTTTTAAACTCAGGGCGAGAGAAACGGCTGAAAAAGTCAAGATGTGTCAGAATTGAGGAAGGGACCGACCAGGACCAGGCTTCACTAAAAAAAGCTCATAGCTCCCTCGTGCGATATCGGATTTCCGAGTTTTTTTCCTTCAATCGAACCGCAAGAGTATGCAACAGCGCAAGAAAGTTTGGATTTTGAAACTCAGGGCGAGAGAAACGGCTGAAAAAGTGAAGTCAAAAAGGGACCAACCACGACGAGCGCGGCTTCGCCCGTCACCGGGAAAAGCTCATAGCTCCCTCTTGCGAGCTCGGATTTCCGAGTTTTTTGGCTTGAATTGAACCCCAAGAAACCAAGCTATGGAGCACCGCAAGAAAGTTTGGATTTTGAAACTTAGGGTAAGAGAAACGGCTGAAAAAGTGAAGATGTGTCAGAACTGAGGAAGGGACCAACAAGGACCAGGCCCGCTTCGCTCTTCGCCAGAAACAACTCATAGCTCCCTCATGCAATATCGGATTTCTGAGTTTTTTGGTTTGAATCGAACCGTAAGAGATCAAACTACGCAACAACCCAAGAAAGTTTGGATTTTGAAGCTCAAGGCGAGAAAAACGGCTGAAAAAGTGAAGATGTGACTGACCACGACCAGGCTTCACCAGAAAAAGGTCATATCTCCCTCATGCGATATAGGATTTTCGAGTTGTTTGGTTTGACTCGAACCGCAAGACAGCAAGCTACCTAAAAGCCCAAGAAAGTTTAGATTTCGAAACTCAGGGCGAGAGAAACGGCTGAAAAATTTGAAGATGTGTCAGAACTGAGGAAGCGACCGACCAGGACCAGCAGGCTTCACTAGAAAAAGCTCATAGTTCCCTTGTGCGATATCGGATTTCCGAGTTTATTGGCTTGATTCGAACCGCAAGAGAGCAGGCTGCGTAACAGTGCAAGAAAGTTTGGATTTTGACACTCAGAGCGAGAGAAACGGCTGAAAAAGTGAAGATGTGTCAGAACTGAGGAAGGGACAAACCAGGACCAGGCTTCACCAGAAAAAGGTCATAACTCCCTCGTGCGCTATCGGATTTCCGAGTTTTTTAACTTGAATCGAACCACAAGAGAGCAAGCTACGCAACATCGCAAGAAAGTTTGGATTTTGAACCTCAGGGCAAGAGAAACGGTTTAAAAAGAGAAGATGAGGAAGGAACCGACCAGCACCAGGGCACCTTCGCCCTTCACTAGGAAAAGCTCATAACTCCCTCTTGCGATATCGGATTTCCAAGATTTTTTGCTTGAGTCAAACCGTAAGAGAGCAAGCTACGCAACAATGCAAGAAAGTCTGGATTTTGAAACTCAGGGCGAGTGAAACAACTGAAAAAGTGAAGATGTGTCAGAACCGAGGAAAGGACCAATCACCTCGACCAGGTTTCTCTAGAAAAAACTCATAGCTCCATCGTGCGATATCAGATTTCCGAGTTTTTTGGCTTGAATCGAACCGCAAGAGAGCAAGCTATGAAACAACGCAACAAAGTTTGGATTTTGAAACTCAGGGCAAGAGAAACGGTTGAAAAAGTGAAGATGTGTCAAAATTGAGGAAGGGACCAGAAAAAGCTCATAACTCCCACATGCGATATCAGATTTCCGAGTTTTTTGGTTGAATCCAACCGCAAGAGAGCAACCTACGTAACAGCGCAAGAAAGTTTGGATTTTCAAACTCAGCGCGAGAGAAACAGCTGAGAAAGAGAAGATGTGTCAGAACTGAGGAAGGCACCGACTAGGACTAGAGCGGCTTCGCCTTTGACCAGAAAAAGCTCATAGCTCCCTCATGCGATATCGGATTTCCGAGCTTTTTTGCTTGAATCAAACCGCAAGAGAGCAAGCTACACAACAGCGCAACAAAGGTTGGATTTTGAAACTCAAGGCGAGAGAAACGGCTGAAACACTGAAGATGTGTCAGAATTGAGGAAGAGACCGACCACGACTAGGCTTCACCATTAAAAGTTCATAGCTCCCTTGTACGATATCCGATTTCCGAGTTTTTTGGCTTGACTCGAAGCGCAAAAGAGCAAGCTATGCAATGGCACAACAAAGTTTGGATTTTGAAACTTAGGGCGAGAGAAACAACTGTAGAAGTGAAGATGTGTCCAAACAGAGTAAGGGACCGACAAGGAAAAAATTTGGAGTTTCAAAATTTGGATTTTGAAACTTGGGGCGAGAGAAACGGCTGAAAAAACGAAGATGTCTCAAAACTAAAGAACGGACCGACCAGGAACACAGTGGCTGCGCCCCTAGTTATGCAATGGCACAAGAAAGTTTAGATTTTGAAACTCAGGGCAAAAGAAATGGCTCAAAAAGTAAAGATGTGTCAGAACTAAGGAGGGGAGCAACCTGGACCAGGCTTCACTAGAAAAAGCTCATAGCTCCCTCATGCGATATCAGATTTCCGAGTTTTTTGGATTCAATCGAAGCGCAAGAGAGCAAGCTATGCAATGGCACAAGAAAGTTTGAATTTTGAAACTCAAAGCGAGAGAAACAGCTGAAGAAGTGTAGATGTGTCAGTACTGAGGAAGGGACCGACTAGGACCAGGCATCACCGTAAAAAGGTCATAGCTCCCTCGTGCGATATCGGATTTTCGAGTTGTTTGGTTTGAATCGAAGCGCAAGAGAGCAAGCTATGCAATGGCACAACAAAGTTCGGATTTCGAATCTCAGGGCGAGAGAGACGGCTAAAAAAGTGAAGATGTGTCAGAACTCAGGAAGCGACCGACCAGGACTAGCAGGCTTCACTAGAAAAACCTCATAGCTCCCTCGTGCGATATTGTATTTCCATGTTTTTTGGCTTGCATCGAACCGCAAGAGAGCAAGCTACGCAACAGCGCAAGAGACTTTGGATTTTGAAACTCAGGGCGAGAGAAACGGCTTAAAAAGTGAAGATGTGTCAGAATTGAGGAAGGGACCGACCAGGACCAGGCTTCACCACAAAAAGCTCATAGTTCCCTCGTGCGATATCGGGTTTCCGCGTTTCTTGCGTTGAATCGAATTGCAAGAGAGCAAGCTATGCAACAGCGCAAGAAATTTTGGATTTTGAAACTCAGGGCGAGAGAAATGGCTGAAAAAGTGAAGATGAGGAAGGGACCGACCAAGGCCAGGGCGGCTTCGCCCTTCACCAGGAAAAGCTCATATCTCCCTCTTGCGATATCGGATTTCCGAGATTTTTAGCTTGAATCGAACCGCAAGAGGGCAAGCTACGCAACAGCACAAGAAATTTTCAATTTTGAAACTCAGGGTGAGAGAAACGGCTGTAAAACTGAAGATGTGTCAGAACTGAGGAAGGGACCGATCACCTGGACCGGGTTTCACCAGAAAAAGCTCATAGCTCCCTCGTGCGATATCGGATTTCCATGTTTTCTGGCTTGAATCGAACCGCAAAAGAGCAAGCTACACAACAGCGCAAGAAAGTTTGGATTTTCAAACTCAGGGAGAGAGAAACGGATGAAAAGGTGAAGATGTGTCAAAACTGAGGAAGGGACCAGAAAACGCTCATAGCTCCCTTGTGCGATATCGGATTTCCAAGTTTTTTGGTTAAATCAAACCGTAAGAGAGAAATGTACGCAACAGCACAAGTTTGGATTTTGAAACTCAGGGCGGGATAAACGATTGAAAAAGTGAAGATGTGTAAGAACTGAGGAAGGGACCGACCAGGACCAGGCCTCACCAGAAAAAGCTCATAGCTCCCTCGTGCGATATCGGATTTCCGAGTTTTTTGGCTTGAATCGAAGCGCAAAAGAGCAAGCTATGCAATGGGACAAGAAAGTGTGGATTTTCAAACTCAGGGCAAGAGAAACGACTGAAAAAGTGAAGATGTGTCAGAAGTGAGGAAGGGACCGACCGCGACCAGGGCGGCTTCGCCCTTCACCAAAAAAAGCTCATAGCTCCCTCGTGCGAATATCGGATTTCCGAGTTTTGTTGCTTGAATCCAACCGCAAGAGAGCAAGCTTCGCAACAGCGCAAGAAAGTTTGGATTTTGAAACTCAGGGCGAGAGAAACGACTGAAAAAGTGAAGATGTGTCAGAACTGAGGAAGAGACCGACCACGACCAGGCTTCACCAGAAAAAGCTCATAGCTCCCTCGTACGATATTCGATTTCCGAGTTTTTTCGCTTGAATCGAAGCGCAAGAGAGCAAGCTATGCAATGGCACAACAAAGTTTGGATTTTGAAACTCAGGGCGAGAGAAACAGCTGAAGAAGTGAACATGTGTCAGAACTGAGTAAGGGACCGACAAGGGAAAAATTTGGATTTTTAAAATTTGGATTTCGAAACTTGGGGCGAGAGAAACGGCTGAGAAAATGAAGATGTCTCAGAACTAAGTAACGGACCGACCAAGAACACGGTGGCTACGCCCCGAGTTATGCAATGGCACAAGAAAGTTTGGATGTTGAAACTCAGGGCGAGAGAAACGGCTGAAAAAGTGAAGATGTGTCAGAACTGAGGAAGGGACCGACCAGGACCAGGCTTCACTAGAAAAAGCTCATAGCTCCCTCGTACGATATCCGATTTCCGCGTTTTTTGGCATGAATCGAAGCACAAGCAAGCAAGCTATGCAATGGCACAAGACAGTTTGGATGTCGAAACTCAGGGCAAGAGAAACGGCTGAAAATTTGAAGATGTGTCAAAACTGAGGAAGGGACCGACCAGGGCGACTGCCTTCACTACAAAAAGCTCATAGCTCCCTCGTGCGATATCGGATTTCTGAGTATTTTAGCTTGAATCGAAGCGCAAGAGAGCGAGCTATGTAAAGTCACAGAAAAGTTTGGATTTTAAAACTAAGGACGAACGAAACGGCTCAAAAAGTGAAGATGTGTCAGAACTCTGGAAGGGATCGACCAAGGCGACTACCTTCACCAGAAAAACCTCATAACTCACTCATGCGATATCGGATTTGCGAGCGTTTTAGCTTGAATCAAAGTGCTCACTGAAAGCTATGCAATGGCCCAAGGACGTTTGGATTTTGAAACTTAAGACAAGAGAAACGGCTGAAAAAGTGAAGATGTGTGAGAACTGAGGAAGGGACCGACCAGGGGGGCTGCCTTCCGTAGAAATCTTAAAGCTCCCTCGTGTGATCTCGAAGTTTCGAGTTTTTCACCTTGCATCAAAGCCCTTGTAGCAAGCTATTGTATGGAACAAAAGAGTTTAGATTTTGAAACTCAAGGCGAGAAAAAGGGCTGAAAAAGTAAAGATGTGTCAAAACTTATGAAGGAGCCAACCAGGGCTACTGCCTTCAGCAGCAAGCTCATAGCTCCCTTGTGTGATCTCCGATTTCCAGATTTTTAGGCTTGAATCGAAGCCCTCACAGCAACCAAGGCAATTCTACTAAAAGATTTAATTTTCAAACTCGGGGCGAGGAAAACGTTCTAATTGTCAAACCGGTGAAAAAGAAAAAATGTGTCCGAACTGAAGAAGGGACAGAAGAGGTTGGCTACCTTTACCAAAAACCTCATAGCTCCCTCGTGTGATATCGGATTTTAGAGTTTTGAATTGTAGTCGTTGCAGCAAACTATCATATGGCACAAAAAAGGTTGGATATTCAAACTTAGGGGAAGAGAAACAGCTAGAAAAGTGAAGATGTGTCAAAACTCAGGAAAGGACCAATAAGGGCGACTGCCTTCACTAAAAAGCTCATACCTCCCTGGTGTGATATCGGATCTCAGAGCTCTAACTCTTGAATTGAATCGTATCACATAAAACAGTTTGGATTTTGAAACTCAGGGCGAGAAAAACGGCTGAAAAAGTAAAGTTGTGAGAGAACTAAGGAAGGGACCGACCAGGGCGACTGCCTTCACCTTTGAGCTTTAACTCCCTCGTATGATATCAGATTTTAGAGTTTTTTACACTTGAATCCAACTCCTCATAGCAAGCTATTGTATGGCACAAATAAGTTTGGATTTTGAAACTCAGTGCAAGAGAAATGGCTAGAGAAGTAAAGTTGTATGAGAACTCATGGGGACTGACTAGGGCGGTTGGTTGCCTTGACCAAAAAGCTCATAGCTCCCTCATGTGATATCGGATTTCAGAGTTTTTTATACTCGAATGCAAGCCCTCACAGCAAGCTATCATATGACACAAAAAAGTTTGGATTTTGAAACTCACGGCGAGAGAAACGGCTAAAAAAGTGAAGATGTCTCAAAACTAATGAATGGGCCGACCAGGGCAACTGCGTTCAGCTATCCTATGGCTCAAAAATGGCTCTCAAATCCTATGGCTCAGAAATAGCTGAACAAAAATGGCTATCCTATGGCTCGAAAATGTTTGGATTTTGAAACTCAAGGCGAGAGAAGCGGCTAAACAAGAAAAGATGTGTTAGAAATCAAGACGGGACCAACCAGGGTGACTACCCTCACCAAAAACCTCATTGGTTCTTCATGTGATATTGGATTTTAGAGCTCAAACACTCGAATTGAATCCCTCGTAGTAAGCTCCCATATGGCACAAAAAAGTTTCAAGTTTTAAACTCAGGGCGAGAGAAATGACTAAAAAAGTAGGGGTTTGTCAGAAATGAGAAAGGGACCGACCCAAACGACTGGGTTCACCAAAATGCTCATAGCTGCCTCGTGTGATATCAGATTTCAGAGCTCGGACACTTGAATCAAAGACGTCGCTGTAAGCTATGATATGACACACACGTACACAGATATACAAGCTACAGTGTGAATACATGTGGCTACAATGCTCAACACTTACTTGATGCTAATCATAGAGACCAATGTGCAATCGCGGACGCAAGTCACGGTAAAGTGACATCGATGGGATCGGGTCGGATCGGCGTAATTTCGTTACAATAGTCGGCCAACAATCGCGATCGACATCGGGATCGGATTGGCTGGCTTCCGCCTTACATAGTGTGGTGGGGATTGGCCATGCCGTAGACACGGATGCCGGGGACGCCCTCCATGCGCGCCTTGATCTGAAGAGCGAGGTACAATGAGTAATGCCTGCAGTCACTGAAGGTGCTGCCATGGAACCAGAGGTGGGGCTGGGGGGTGGGTTTCCACATGTTGCGCAGCTCACGCTCCCACGGCCCCGGATCATTGGTCGTATTCGACCCCAAGCCCCAACACTTGCCGACTTTGTGGGCGACGTCGTGCGAGATGAGCTGCGCCACGCATTCGTTCATCGGCCTGTACCCGGTGGCATACACGACGAGGTCCGCGTCGACCTCGCTGCCGTCGCTCAGCACGACGCTGCGCTCCCTCATCTCCGTCACAGTGACGTTGCTCTTGAGGGCGACGTCGCCGTTGATGAGCAGGTCCGAGGCGCCCTTGTCGATGTAGTAGCCGGAGCCGCGGCGGAGGTACTTCATGAGCGCGCCGGAGCCGTCGTCGCCGAAGTCGTGCAGGAAGCCCACGGCCTGGAGGGCGTGGTAGAAGGGGGCGTCCAGCTCGGCGATGCGCTTGTTGAGGTCGATGGCGGGGCGGTGCAGGATCGCGTAGGGCACGGACGCGATGAGGAGGTCGGTGTCGTGGGTCGAGGATGCGGTGCGCTCGCTGAAGGGCAGCGAGCTGAGGGCGAGCAACGTGGGGGTGCGCAGGACGTGGGTGGAGGAGCGCTGGAGCATGGTGACGCGGGCGGCGCCCATCTCGCGGAGATGGGCGCAGATGTCGTGCGCGGAGGTGCTGGAGCCGACGACGACGCAGCGCTTGCCGGCCCATGCCGATCCACCCTTGAACTCGCTGGAGTGGCAGCGCACGCCGCGGAACTTGTCGGCGGCGCCGGGGACATCGGCCGGCACGTTGGGGAGGCCGCACAAGCCCGTGGCGAGCACGAGGTGCGCGGGGCGCAGCAGCACTTTCCCGCCGCCGGCGCCGCGGTCGACCACCACCTCCCACCTGCCGGCAGCCTCGTCGAAGCGCGCCGATTTGCACTCGGCGGAGCCCCAGTAGAGGAGCTCCATGATGCGCGTGTAGGCTTCGAGCCAGTCAGCGATCTGGTCCTTGCTGCAGAACACGGGCCAGTGGTCGGGGAAGGGGAGGTAGGGCAGGTGGTTGTACCACACGGGGCTGTGGAGGCGCAGCGAGTCGTAGCAGTTGCGCCACGAGTCGCCGGGCCGCGCGTTCTTGTCGATGATGAGGGTCGGGACGCGCAGCCGGCGCAGCCGCGCCCCGAGCGAGATGCCCGCATGCCCGCCCCCGACCACCAGGCAGTATAACGCCGCCGGCTGCGGCTGCTGCTGCTGCTGCCGCTGCTCTTCTTCCGTATTCTTGTTACAGTTGTTGGCGTTGCTGAGCTCCTGTTGCTGCGCCCAGTACGGGTACGGCGCGCTGAGCTCCCGCCGCTCCCCCGCCAGCTCCTCGTGGCCCTTCAGCTCCTGCATCGCCGTCAGCAGGCACCAGCACTTGCCGTCGCCGCCGCGCAGCTTCACGTGGCCCCGGCCGCGCGCCACTCGCGTCTCGAACGTGAAGAACGACTGCTTGATGACCATGCCCTCGCCCACCTCCTGCTCCTCCACCTCGCCCTCCTGCTTCCAGCTGCTGCTGCTGCTGCTGCTGCTGTTGCCATCGCCGCCGGCGGAGGAGGAGGGGGCATCGCCCTCTTCCTCATGCCGCCGCAGCATGATGGTGCCGTCGATCGTGGCGTGCAGCATGTCGCGGATCTCTTGCTGCGACTCCGCCGTGTAGATGTTCCACGTGAACGCCACGAGGTCGCGCCAGAAGCATTCCTCCGCCGCGAACATGTCCGCCGCGGCTTCCACGTCCCTGCGCAGGAGCGCCGCCTCGAAGCTGCTCAGCCACGCCTGCACCTCCTCCGCCGCCATTGCTGATCCTACGCTTCTTCTGCTTCATGCACAACCGCATACGTCTATACATGATGCACATGGGCAATACGCACGTCTACACGTACATACGCGCATATAGAATACATAGGTACGCACGTACGTACATGCAATGCGGAATACGTATATACATACACATGCATATTCGCCCACACGTTTTGAATTCGTTTGCTTTATGTCAAACTCTTGTGGACCACACTCTCATCGCCGAATCTATCGATCACTTGTGCCTCGTGTCAAAGGCCGTAGCTTTTCGAGAACGATAGGGTCTACTGGAAATCTTTGGAGCAGTATAAGTCGTCGTTGTCCACATGATTCCCACCGCTGAAGATCATGAGCCGTTGGTGCTGCAGGTGCCACGGGTATGGGGCGGTGAGCTCTTGCTACTCTCCAACCGATTCCACGTGGTCCTTGAGCTCCTACATTGCGGTGAAGGAGGAGAAGGAGGAGGTAGCATTGGGATCGCCGTGTTGGTATTGCTGGATGTTGAGGATGCCGCTACTGATGGTGGCGCGCAGCATGTCGCAGATCATTCTCGATGCAAGATATTGGAGCACTCCACTATTGCCTTGACATCCAACTCTTCCAAGACTCTTCCCATAGCTTTATGCCAACAATCCTATATTAAATCCCTCCTAAAAAAATATAACATGTCTGCATGTAAAGGGGTATCAGCACCCCTACCAATCTCTCTCAAAGCCAAAACCCCAACCTCATCATCAACAATGATCCCAACCTCCGATATGGTGGCATTTCCCTATTCCAACATCCTCGGTGGTATCCAATACCTTGTGACATGCACAAGGTCGGACATATGCTTTGCAGCTATGTTCTTATCTTGTTATATGCAGGCACCAAGTCCCATCCACACCCAACACTTAAAGTGTCTCCTCAGGTACCTTCAAGAAACTAAGGACTTCGACATCACACTCAGTAAGTCAGCCTCTTCCGCAACCATATTTAACTTGCTACTCCGATGCCGATTCGGGGGTGATGAAGAGACATTACAATCAACATCTGGTTTTGTGTACCCTCTCTCAAATGGACCCATTTCATGGCAAAGTAAAAAGGAGGAACAGTTCACACTCTCATCAACTTAAGTTGAATACATGGCAATGACTTTGGTGTTAAAAGAACGAATCTGGCTAAAGTATTTCTTGAAAGAGACAATGTTTTTCCCAAATTATGCACTTCTCTTTCGATGTGATAACATGTTAGCCATAATACTTGCAAAGAACCGTAAGCACTCTAAACTAACCAAGCATATTGCTATGAAGCTTTAATTAACTAGAGAACTACTACCTAAAGATAATATTAAGATAGTACATGTGCGCTCTGAAGAACAATGGGCAGACTTTCTCACAAAGTCTACTAAAAAATCCAAACATTACGAAAGGTATAATCGGATAGGACTAAAACCAATGTAATCACTATTATCTAACTTAGGGGGGTTGTGAAGATAATAAGTTAAAATAATTACATAAATTAGATAAATAAATATAACCGCCCTTCATGGACGTTCAAGATGAAACGTCACCTGCCCGTTATGGGCATTCACAATGAAACCAACCCGCCATTCACGGGCGTTCACCATGGACCTTTCCATGCATGTATATATAAAGGCCTCCAAGGCCATCATGTCTGAGAACGAGAAATATAGCTTTTTACGTTCCCTCTTCTCTCTCTCTCTCTCCTCTCTCTCTCTCCTACGAGGCAACCTTCTTCTCTTCTATCGCCTCTTCTTTATCATAGCATCGCCATGAGCAGGCACCAACACTTGTCACCCGGCAGCTTGACGTGGCCCCTGCCACACCCCACTCGTGTCTCGAACGTGAAGAACGATTGCTTGATGATGATGCCCTTGTCCAGCTCCTGCTCCTCCACCTCACCCGCCTGCTTCCAGCTGTTGCTGCTGCTGCCATTGGAGAAGGAGGTAGCATTGGGATCTTCATCATGCTCCAGATCGTGCCGCAGGATGATGGTGTTGATGGTGGCGTGCAGCATGTCACAGATCTCATGCTGCGACTCTATGGTGTAGATGTTCCACGTGAAGGCGACGAGGTCGTACCAGAAGCATTCCTCCACGAAGAAGAGGTCCACCACAGCTTCCACATCCCTACACAGGAGCGCGGCTTCGAAGTTGCTCAGCCACACCTGCACCTCCTCGTGCTCCTCCTCCTGCTCCTCCTCCTCCGCCATTGATGCTCCTACGGGTCGATTTCTTCCACACATGTATACATATATATGCACATACATAAGTACAACTTTACTTTTATCTGCATTGAAGTTTATGATCAAATCTTTATGTAATGAATTCAAGTTCGAACGTCACTTGCTCCCGTCTATAATTTAATGTATATTTTTATTTTATTTTATTCAAATTTATTAATAACTTGTATTTTATATATTTTATTTAAAAAAAAAAGGTTTAGGGTTTAGGGTTTAGGGTTTAGGGTTTAGGGTTTAGGCTTTAGGGTTTAGGGTTTTGGGGTGGAAGATGGCGTTGTAGAAGGGGAACAAGGAAGAGTAGCTCCAGATGACACAAGTAGAAGATAAAAAAGAGTGATACTTGTATTAGAAAGAGGGCTTA
>JBBBWG010017201.1:0-14359 GCA_037176905.1 Azolla pinnata
CATACATACATACATACATACATACATACATACATACATACATACATACATACATACATACATACATACATACATATATATATATATAAACATGCTCTTTGGATTTTCTAGCTTAATTGTCAATGAAGAGTGCTGTAGCATAAAAGATGTTAGTTACTAGTTGACCTACTTTATTTCTTGTGATTAGGTCATGCGGATAGCATTATAGTGTTGTACTGAGATTGTTCTTGATTCAGCTGGAATCGAATGTTTTCTCTTTCATAGGGCTATATGCATATATTTTTGGGGGGGTTTTTCGACTGAAAATTGTGTGTTCTTGCTTCTTCTCGTGTGCAGCCTGAGGATGTACAATTCGCTGGTTGAGCGGTGCTTTGGCCATTGCATCGATAACTTCCGGAGGAAGACTTTGGACAAGCAAGAGGAGTCTTGCGTACGCCACTGTGCAGAGAAATTCTTGAAGCACTCGATGCGGGTGAGCTTGAGATTCACAGAGCTAAACCAAGGAGGCATGACTCCCGATTGATTGTTTTGATGAGAAGAGTATTCTGCCCTTCCTTCTTTTTTCTTCCCTCTATTTTTCGGCTTTGGATTTTCGATATATGATTTTGTAGCACAAATCGATTCTTGGATGCAATGGTCTTTTAGGATATTTGCTTTGAAAGAGCATGGGGGAAGGAACACCTCAAAACCCCATGCATCACACCTCTTGTGTATATGCCATATACACATGCAGAGAGGGAGAAATGTCAATATAAAAGATTCATGTGGAGCTAGTTCATGTATATTTTTGAGTATATGTTGAGAGCAAGATGATCTAGGATTCTTTGGTGTCATTCATTCTATTGCATGGATGGACATGGGTTTGGAAGCCTAGGTTCCTGATCTGTTTTAGAAAACCCGAAGCGAACCCTTTGGATTTGATTTTGTCACTCGAAAATCATGTGCATTGTTGGAAAATACCCACTTTGATCCATGTTTTTCTCAGTGTAAGTATCGGCGATTGCGTCACTGCAGCCGTTGGTTTCATATGGTGGGGAACTGGGTTTGATTGTGTATTTCCACTGTGGTAAGACATGGTTATAGCTTTTGTGGAATTGGTATATGTTAAACAAAGCTTTGGAAGAGACAAACGACGTCAAGATTCGGCTCTTGTGATAGGCAAATTTGAATGGCTTCTATAAATATGATATGGTTTCTGATATGGATGAGATTGGCTTGACATTTGCCTAGTGTGTGCATCTGTACAAGAAGATAATGTTTGATGGATGGGATGAAAAATGACATGGTGGAATCGAGTTCTTCCGTACTATATCAGAGGCTCGGAAACCTACAACGAGAGGATGAAAGCTTGACATGGAGATTCGTCGAGCCAATTGTTTTGCAGATCTCTCGACCATAATCTCACGATTCCTGTTAGCGAGGTCTAAGGTGTTCATCAGGTGGCGTGTGTACGTATTCATTCAGCTGAATACCTGGTCAAGAAGAAAGATGCTCCTAGAACCGATTCCAAAGGATTGCAGGTATTCGGCGTACATCTGACCTCACCGCTTCTTCATTTCATAGCCTGGCTCGAACCCTAAACTCTAAACCCTAAACCCATATGCTATCATCCATCGGTTAGTATCACTTCACATTACTGTATCAAATCATACCCATTCCAAAAGCCCTTCTTTGCATTTGGGCAATGCATGGTACGAGATTACCATTGCCACATTCTGGACGAGATCGGACTGTATGGTTGTACCAGAATCAGATCATACCCATTCCAGAAGCCCTTCTTTGCATTTGGGCAACGCATGGTACCAGATTACCATTGCCACATTCCGGACGAGATCAGACTGTATTTATAACCGTATACCATTGCCACAACATTCGATTGCACCATACTAGACCCTAGACCTTTGTTGTCTGTATATCCGCCACCGTAAGAGACCGTACCACCATCATGGATCACATTGCATCGAGCCGTACTCTACTGTATCAAGCATTCTACACCGTATGCCTTAGCATTGCCTGTATAGGTCTACACCGTATATAGTACAATACGCGTACAATGCTACACAGTACACCGTAGCGTATACTTAACCGTATACCACATCCTATCTATCCTCACCATTCATTCATTCCTTCTGCTTCTGCTTCTGCTTCTGCTTCCTGCTTCTCCTGGCTTTCTTCTCGTTGCCATGGCGTCTTGCCCGCTGTCCACGCGGCTTCTGTCTGCAGCGGCACTGAGCAAGAGCAGCCATGGCTTCTTCTTCTTGCGCCCACCAAGAAACCTCCACCATCGTCCTCCCTCTCCGGCCAATGGTGTTCTCAGCATTCGGGCATCCTATCAGGATTTGGATTCCGCTTCAGTGGACGTCGTCTCTAGAGGGATTCCGGAGCTCCTCATGAGAGCTGAAGGCCTTCTCTACTCCATAGCCGATGCTACTGTTTCTGCTGATCCTGCTGTGGCGACTACACAACAAAATCGTGACTGGTTGAGTGGTCTCACTGATGGTTTGGAGTCTATTCTCAAAGTACGAGGTTCCTTCTTCCACTCCTCCTCCTTCGTCTTTTCTTTTCTTTTAAACTTTTCAATCCATTTTAAAGGATAATTCTTTCGTTTTGTAAGTTTGGTCAATCCTTGAGTATTTTATCTTTGCGTTGGAGGTTTTTGATCATCTCATTGCCCTAAAACTGTTGATTTGATGTTCGTTAAGGGCGTCTTTTATTCTTCTCGCAGTGCAAAATGTCTATTCGGATGGCTCAGAGGATTGACGTTTTAATAATCTTCCATGGAAAGAACCATCGGTTTTTCTAGAATTGCAGATAGTTTGACATATAAAAATTGAATTCGATGACGTTTTACCCTATGAATGAAGAGGGTTGAACTTTTTACTACCAAATGTTTTGGTTGTTCTGTCCTACTACTCTCAAAATTCTCGTCAGAAAGTTTGAATTTGGAAATTTCATGTGAAACAGCAGAAGTTTTTCATTCCCATATACTTCAATGCTATAATGTTGAAGTTTCAATTGTCATACCGTGAGAAAACTCGAAATTTTCTTAGGATTGGTATGTATTGTGTCTTTCCTGTTGAACGATGCGTCCTAACACATTTTGATGGTTTGGATGTGCCACAAAATGTTGAAAATTGGAGGTTTTTCATTGGATTCCTGTGAAAAACCCAGACTTTGATGCATTAAATTTGAATCATCTAAGGAGCACACTCAATGATCCCGACCATGTCGAATAGTTTGTCAGCTCAGAATCTCATGAGTGTTTTTTATTCATCACTTGTGATCGTTAAAGATGTTTTTGATTCTTTTGGGTGATTCAGGTTTTGAAGGATGGACTGCAGGCTCTACATGTTCCATATGCTTATGGCTTTGCAATCATTCTTCTGACAGTTCTTGTGAAAGCTGCAACTTTTCCCTTGACAAAACAACAGGTATAAGTGTTAATTATTGTTTTCTTTTGCTAGCCTCATTGGCAGAATAGAAATATCATTTGATAGTGCATCTTATGTACACAGCTAGAATCAAGCTTAGCAATGCAAAATCTGGCACCTAAAATCAAAGCAATCCAGCAGCGCTACGCTGGCAATCAGGTGAGTAATGATCTGTTTTGGTTGTTTGAATGCTAATGGTATGATGATAGAAAGTGAAGTTTTTAGTGTCCACAAAAGGGGCGAAATTTGACCCATGGGTCCGAAGCTCACATATTTGCTTGATGGGCGTCTCCTTCCCAAAAAGGAACATTCATGCATTGGAGCACAAATTGTCTCCTCAATAACCCTATATTGTATCAGTATCATTTCAAAGTTCCATGAGATCCTTTTACACCCAACTTTTGAACCTTTTTTCTTTATGTTGATTGCCCAACGAGATGATAATAACTTGCTATACATGCAACATATCGAGGGAGATATGGTAATCTGTGGTTTGACACTATTTTACTCCAGATGTCTGCCCAAGAATGTTTTCTAGATCTTCTTTATTTCATTCCATGCATTGAGTAGGATAATGTCTCCCTGTAATGCTACCCTATAGGGCAAGACATGAGTGGCCACAACATTAAATAACATAAATTCCGTATTGGTTCTCCAACAAGTAAAAGCTTTTCCAACCATCAGTATCACTTTGGTTCCGTCAATTCTTGAACAAGTAATAACTTTTCCAACCAGCTTGAAGTGTAAATTCAGAACCTGCACTCATCTGTTTGTGGACATGTGCATCAATACCAAGATATTTGTGGCTTTGCACATATTGAATGTATAAAAGTCGGTTATTCATGGGGTTGTATAATTATCACAATTGAAAATGTGTCCATAGAAATAGTGAGTCCATTACTGTGACAAGCATTGGATATTCTTGATATCATATGAAAGCATAATTTGCATATGAAAGCAATAATATGAATTCAGAAAATTCATGGTTTTCTCCATCTGAAGAAATTAACTTGTGATGGAAACTTTCAAAAGTTAATACTACAGATGATATTGTTTTAGGAGAGAATACAACTTGAGACATCGCGGCTTTACAAGCAAGCAGGTGTCAATCCTCTGGCAGGTAAACACATACCCTATATTAAGGCCTTCCTGCTTATCAGTGGGTTTTTTGACTTTATTATATCTATTTACAGGCTGTCTACCTACTCTGGCAACCATCCCTGTATTTATTGGGCTTTATCGGGCATTATCAAATGTAGCCAATGAGGTTAGATTACTCGGTTTTGTTGTAATAATATTTTGCAGATTAATTCCAGTTTCTAAAGCATGCTATGTAGGCCTAAAGATTCTTGTATCAGATTGTATTTGATGGAGATAAGTTGTTTGTTTAACCAGGGATTATTAACAGAAGGTTTCTTTTGGATCCCATCCCTAGCTGGACCAACAACTATTGCAGCGCGTCAAAGTGGAAGCGGTGTTTCATGGTTGTTCCCTTTTGTGGTACGTCACTTCTGTATTGTTATCAAGCTATTCAAATGAAATGCCTTGATGATATTTATGATCATTTTATCATGAAGCTGTGCATCATCTTTGTGTTAATAGTATTTATTACCGCCAATGGAAAATTAATATCAAGCCAACCTCTGCCATTTCTGATTGATACCGCGGATTGTGTGATCCTTATTGTTGGCGAAAAGGGTAGTGGTAGTTGTCAATCACCACTAAGATAATTACACCAGACTAGCCTCTCATTCTCAAGTCCTTAATCACTTGTTAGTCAATCCCTAAGCCCTCACTCCTAATCACCAGAACAAGTGATCTAGTAGTGCATCTATATCACCTGGAACACACACATATCTATATAGATGAAAAGGGGAAAACAAGGGTAGTCATTATCACCAAATTAGCTCATTTCACATTTATACCTTATTTGCATATATTGGGGATTGTACATTTTTGGATTCTTGTGCTGTTTTGGATTGTTTCGTACTAGTCAAGTGTGAGAACGGGTTCTATGCTTAACACAACCATTTTGATTTTCATAATTTTATGGTATTAAAATTTGAGCCTAACTTTGTACGATTTTTGTTCTGATATGTAGGATGGTGCTCCACCTCTTGGTTGGAGTGATACTATCGCCTATCTTGTATTACCTGTGCTGTTGATAATCTCACAATACGTTTCTATGCAAATTATGCAACCTCCACAGGTAGGTGCTTAAATTTGTAGTTTGGAATTTACTGCTTATCAATTTATTTTATAACTTCTTTGATAAATTCATCTGTTATGCAGTCTGACGATCCAAGCCAGAAGAATACTCAAGTCATTCTGAAATTTCTTCCATTGATGATTGGCTACTTCTCTCTTTCAGTACCATCTGGTCTCAGTCTTTATTGGTAGTTTCATTTTTGCCTTTTGCTGGTTTCTTGAGACTGAGAGATGGATGGAAAGATTAAAAGTTAAAGCTGTCGTAAATTAGAGAGAATATTATCTAGTAAGCTATAATTACTAGGGAGTTTCAGATCCCAACCCTATTAAGGAGATAGAGATTGAGGTTTTCAAATATGTAAATTGTATGTGATGGCAGTCTGGTATCTTAATTTTTGCTTGAAACCCCATATTGATTTGGAATGCTGTTGTAACAGTACAGAAGCCCGGGTATCTACTGCGCATGCAGTTCTTCCTTTTTAGTTTTATATATATATCATGTGCTTGCTGAAACATAGCCTTCTCACACACAGAGCAATTTTTGTAGTAAACATGCAGTTTAATCTCCCATCTTTGGACTGTGCACAAGTGGCACGTTTTCTAAAATTGATAGTATGGAGCTGCATCAGGTTCTGCAATCCTATATATACACTTCTCCATGTGTGTTGACAATGCAGATTTGGACCTATTTGAATATTAAACCACTTCAGTTTTCTCCTTTCCATAGTACATCCTAAATTTCAGACTGGACACTGATGATCACAATGACTTTGGTTTTATTCGTAGTCACTGCTGTGCCGCTATGTACTACATATGCTTCTTCTATTTCGCCCCAAAGTCACCTTTTACTACTGTGCTTCTATGTACTACATATTCTTCTCCTATTTCGCCCCAAAAAACAGTTCTAAGAAAGTCACCTTTTCTGGTGCAGAGGGTATAGCTGCATGGCTTACGAGTCAATGATAAGTTCAATTCCTATGCTCTAACTAGGGAGCAAAAATACTGGCCGTAGAGAAGCTGCCTGAGAATGAGGCGTGGAATTTTGGAGTATGTTCTATGCTTCACAATACGATAGGCATGAGTTGTGAGAGAGAAAGAAAGAAAGAAAGATATATTAACGTCTTCTAAGATCAAAATTTGGCTCATGAGAGATTTTTAGAGGTCAGAATGGTCTTAACATTTCATGAATGAAATGTATTTGCTCTTCTGGAAAGTCAAACCAAAAAGAAAAGAAACTCTTTAAAGTAGATGAAAATACATGGACAGCTCCTTCAGGCAGGAATGGTAGTAACGCTTGTGTACTAATTTAAGGTTGTTGTTTATCTAGATTTCTTTAGTTGGTATAGCAGGTCCTTGAATAAATGATATTTTTCATCTATCACTTATTATAATTTATCTTCTATGGCAGGTTAACAAACAATTTCCTAAGCACAGGACAACAAATATATTTGCGCAAGATGGGTGGTGCTAAAATTCCCACCAGTGCGGATGGAAAGGACATTATAACTGCTGGGCAAGCATTAAGATCAAGCAGTGTCCCGCCTGTACTTGAGAAAAAGGATCGTCGTGGGGAAAGGTATTTCAAACTGAGTATTTCTCCATTTTCTCTAAGGTTCTATTTGTTTTTTGACAATTTAAGATTCCCTACGGGTGATGTTTTGAATAAGATGACATGCATATCCAAACGAGTGCAAATTGGATTTCTTGTTGCTTTTGTAAATTACTAATCTGCAAGAAAATTGATGATGACATGTCTCTCCTAGAAAACAAGCATGTAAGCACGGAATTTATTGCTCCCTTACTTGAAGGGAAAATAAAGATGCAATTTCTTGTCTGTAGAAGCTCAATAATAATGACATCCCTATTTAACACTACAGCAATGATCCATGGAAAGTTTGGTGTTTGCAATGTAAACTGAAGAATATGACAATTCAAGCATGCGTTGTGATAATAGGTTCAAACAACTCAAGAAAGAGGAAGCACGGAAGAATGCTGAAACGACCAAGAAGGCAGTTGAGTCAACTGCAGATAGTGGAGACAACGACAGCGATAGTGAGGAAGGGTCTGATGAAGATGTCGTCGATCTTTCCAATGCTAAGGTATTACTAGAAATTACTGTCATCTAAGACGTACTCTTTCTTTATGTGCATGATTTGGATCTTGAGAAATTGTTAGCATGTGATGGAGGCCTTGGTTTAAGTATGCTTTTTGAGCCTTTCTCATTTCTGTCGTTTCTCAGGCATAATTTCAGTTTATTGGTTTCATTTTGTCACATATGATAAATCTTTTTCATTGTGCGTGTGCTAAGTTTATGTTTTCCTATACAGCAGGATTCTTTAGAAGAGCTGTACAGCCGTAGTCAATCAGGGAGTGAATCTAGTTCCCCATCGACAAAGAAAGGAAAGCGCTCAAAAAGGAAACGAACTGTATAGATTTGTAATCCATATATATATTTTTGAAGTTCATGTACCTTGTATTCTGATTGGATTGGAAAGATGTAGAGCTGTATACTAGTTTTCCAGGGGCAATGTTCATAGGGTATTGGGGAGACATTGATCGATATATTTCTCAGCTTCCTGAGTATACGAGGCATAATCGTGTATTGAAGAGTAATGGAATCATGCCACTCTCTGGACAAGATAAGTGTGCCATGTTTTTGAGTGTACTCAATCAAAATACCAGGTTATTGAAATTTGAACGGGCGGAACAGTATTCTGACACAAACGTATAATAAGGATGTGAATGTCTGTCTTAAGCTTGAAGTGTGGGGTATTTGGGCTTGTGGTTATGACCAGAAAATACTGAATGTGTATTGTGTGTGGAGGTGCTAGCATATTTGATGTGAAAGCCATCGATTTACATCCAATTTTAACATATTCAAATGAGTCTTCCTGCTACCTGATCTTTTGATGCAGCATTTGCAAGCATTTGTAGCATTTGTAAGCATTAGGTTATCAGCAACATACATGTCCCTCTTGTGGACAATTTGTACATTGTTGTGATTATTGTACTGCTCCGTAGGCGGACGCAATGACACAAAATAGCTCAAACACTTGGCTATTGTGCTCTCCAGCTATTGCAGATGTTCATTGCATTCCTGACTTGAACATGAAGCCCTCATTTTGCAGACCATGTCTTCCTGGCTCAGCAGCAGTGGTAGCAGATTCCAAGCCAGCTTTGTCAGCAGAGAAGAGAATGAGCTGTGGCAGAGCAAAATCCGAAATCAACACAGAGAAACAGTCGGAACTGGGTAACAAGGCAAAGGATTTCATGGGCGATGAATGGAAATGTGTTGGGCGCTTCTTCCAGTTGACCTCGTCTTCTTTTTCTGGAACGGAGAGCCAAGAGAGGGAACGAAGAAGGAAGGAGAAGGAAAGAGAAGCCGAAGTGGAGGAGAAATGGCGACGTTGAAGGGACTTTTCCCCGTCTCTCTGCCTCCTTCCTCCGCAGACACCATTAACTATGCCGTGGTAATCTGAGGTTTTTTTCTTAAAATTTCTTCCTGTCAGTTTCTTGCTCCGTTTAGTCTGCATACATCCCAATTCTGAGAAGCCCCATAGCTTACCTCGATCTTGGGAAAACCTGCGTGTCAAACCGATTCCCCATTCTACATGGAAGAAGCCATTGATTGTTTTGAAAAAGGGAAACGTGTCTGATAGCCCCAATATCAGACAACACGTGTTGAGATGCACAGAAACGCGTTAGGTTTTATTCTTGATGAACGGCCTGTTGATAAACCATTTGATGCAACGAAGGAGCTGTGTGACACCGAAGGCCGTTTCCTATGATTTACAGATGTTTGCTGTGCTTCAAAAGCTAGGCCATGTCTAATATGGATCCTTCAGGCTCTTTTGTAAAGAGGAAAGAAACCAAACCTTACAGGGACCCATGTCTGGAATGTTCACAGATTTGTGACTGCTGTCGTAACTGCTGTCTGAAGTGGCCTGCATTTGTCTTGCAAGAGGATTGTACACATCAAAACGCTAGAATCAAACATTTAGAAGCTACAAATGCAATGGTATTTATAATGAGAAGCACATGCTTTTGGGTGTGTTTCTCTTCTTTCCAGAGGATGAAATTGCGAAAACTAGATGTGAAAGCCCTACAGAAAGAAACGAATAGTGTCAGTATTCTTCAACCTGCTGAGAGGATCTTACAGATACAATTTGAGATGATTAATGGCAGGTAGATGCTTTTACTGATGTTGCTTTCAAGGGGAACCCGGCTGCTGTATGCTTGCTTCATTCGTGGGAGCATCCTCATTGGATGCAGAAAGTGGCATCGGAATTCAATATGATGACAGCTTTTCTAGTGCCCAAAGCATCGAAAATCACTGCCCAATCTCAGGTGGAAGCTGCACTGGATAATAATCATTATGAAATTCGAACTTTTACTCCAATTTCAGAGGTATGGTTCATTAAACAAGTTCGAACTACTCTATTCATAAATACGATGGTGTGAATTCTAGTGAAACATAACAGTGGCTAACGCCTAATTGAAGGTAATAATCATTTATCGACTCTAATGTTGATTTCCCTGAGTTTCAAGGGCTTTACTGCAAGTACTCACATTAGATCTCTCCCCTTTGGGTAAGTCAAGTTTATTCTTCTTAATGTGGTCGAACTCTGCCTTGCTTGTGTGCATGCCATATGACCTGAATCAGGTAGAGATGTGTGGCCATTTAACATTCGCGTCGGCTTATATTCTTTTCGGATCGGGCCTAGTGGATGGAGATGAGATTCATTTTCATCCACTGATGGGTTGTCATTTGCAAGCTCACAGATTCAACAAGCCTTCCAACGATGATTTTTTTGTGGAACTTGATCTCCCTGTTTTGCACTCATCTGAATGTGATTCTGAACTTGCATGCCTAGAGAATACATTCAAGGGCATCCAACCAATGTCATGGAGGAAGACTGAAGCTAATGATTTGCTTGTAAGAAACTTCTCTCAAGCTTTTCTTTCCTTCGTGAGTAGGGGAAGTACAAAAATGTTGAGCTTATGTAGACAGTTACAAATCATCGTATGTGTAGGTGGAATTGACTTCTGAAGAAGAAGTAAGGAACTTGAAGCCTTGTTTTGAGGAGATAAAGAAGTGCAAGTCGAGAGGGCTAATTGTGACTGGAAAGGCATCCCATAATCCGTTGGGCATAGATTGTGTTTCTCGGTTCTTTGCTCCAAAAGTCGGTATTGATAAGGCAAGGCTGTTGAATTAAAACCTCAACAAGGAGTTGTGTTACTAACAAAGCGGATTTTCAGTGGGTGAAAAACCTTTGCTGTCATGCCTCAGGATTCAGTTTGTGGGCAAGCGCATTGTGCATTGGCCCCAATTTGGGCCTCCAAGCTCAACAAAAGCAATCTGATCGCTTTCCAGGTCAAATCTATAACATATTATGTGTTTGAAGCTATCACTAAGATCATTTCTTGCATGTTATAAGAACTGATGTCAATCAATATCAGGCATCAGCACGAACTGGAACGCTACATATTAGGTTTGACCGCAAAGCTAAGAGAGTGTTTTTACAAGGAGAAGCAACCCTAGTCATGGCTGGTGTTCTCTTCCAAAAAACTGAAAATGCCTAAACAGGTACAAATATCTGGTCGGATATGGCCTATATTGCCATGACATCAATTGTAGTGTTTAATAATTTGAAAGACATCTAGAACTCTCTTTGGAAGAGATGGTCGCTGTAATTGTCGGTTAGAATAACAAATGGCTACCTCCTTGGTGAAAGGGCTCAGATTAATCTCCTCTCAAGTGTTTAAAAATGCAGGGCTCCTGGCATGAAGAAGAAATTGAAATCTAATGTCCTAAAATCAGGGCACTAGAATCATCCTCGGAGCTGCAGAGTGTATTACAGTCTGATAGGAGCACATAGGAGAACTCTGTCGCTTTGTTTTGCAGAAAAGAAGCAGAATCATCGATTTCAGCTTTCTTTTCGGACCTAAAAATGAAGGCTATGTGTTTATGTGATTAGACGACCAGTGCTCGGAACGGAAAGCGGTCCTTGGACAACCATGGCCATGAATTTCCCAGAGCAGAATAGCTTTGCTCGAGTTGAACATGGTTGATTCTCTAACAGATCTGCCTCCTGGAATACTGTTTAGAAACACTACTTTGGACATATGGGACAACGAGAAGTTGCCGTAGCATAGGTAAGAAACCGACCAAGAAGAAGTAACCTGAGAGCACATGGATTCGATGACAGTACTCGGGAGGACATAAGATTAGAAGCCCTACCAAAGAAAACATGAAGCTTGTAAGATCAGTCGCTGGGCGCTTTGGAGGTGACGATGGGCATGGTTCTTTGACGAGGGAGTGGAAACGACTACGTTTTGCAGGGTCACAGTGTGGTTTTGAAGCAATAATCTTCTTGTCAAGATGGGTGATTTTAGGGTTAGGGTTTAGGGTTCGTGCATTCTCCTTCCGTGCTTCCGGCAGGCATCAAGGTAAGCATTACCAGCTCGGTACCAATGCAGAGCTATTTTATTCATATCGATAATATGAAAGGAAATCAAAAGCTTTAAGATGTTGGGTATAGAATCGATGGAATGCTGCTCACATTGAGCTTGGTTTTTTCCTTTTTCGCAGCATCTGATCATCCAGCTCCATCCCATTTCCTTTTTTTGCTGCTATACGACCCATGCAACATGGTATGAGAGAATAAATGGATGAATGGATGAATGGATGGTGGCTGATCTTCTCAATGCCCCCCATGGCTTGAGCTAGGCTGGTGCATCATGCCATGTCATTCCTGTGTTGCGCAACCAACGGAAAGCAAAGGGGGTTGGGGGGAGAAAGGCTGCAGATCTGATCGGATTGGTGTTGTTGATGATGATGATGACGATTAAGCCGATGATGATGTTGATGCTGAAGCTGCTGCTGATGATGATGACAGTGGTGGTAGTGATGCTGATGATGCGGATGCTGATGGTGAGGATGATGCTGAGGGCGGTGATGATGGTAGCGATGCTGAGGATGGTGATGATGGTGATTGTGGTGATGTAGTGATGATAATGATGGTGGTGATGGTGGTGGTGATGGTAGTGAGATGACGATGGTGATTATGACGATGATGACGATGTGGTGATGGCCATGATGGTGATATGATGACAATGGTGGCAATGATGATGGTGATGATGACGATCGTGGTGATGGCCACGATGGTGCTATGACGATGATGATGGTGATGATGACGATCGTGGTGATGGCCATGATGGTGCTATGATGACCATGATGGTGATATGGTGACGATGGTGGCGATGGTGGTGATGCTGGTGGTGGTGATCATGACGGTATGATGATCACGGTGACGATGGTGGTGATGCTGGTGGTGGTGATCATGACGGTATGATGATCACGGTGACGATGGTGGTGATGATGGTGGTGGTGATCATGGCGGTATGATGATGATAGTATGACGGCGATGGTGGTGATGATGATGGTATGACGACGATGGTGGTGACAATGACGATATGATGATGATGTTTGGTGATGATGATAATGACGGTGTGATGACGATATGATGATGGTGATCATGATGATGTTTGTGATGGCAGTGATGGTGATGGTGGTGATGAAATGACGATGGTTGTGATGACAGTGGTGGTGATGGTGATGGTGGTGATGAAATGACGATGGTTGTGATGACAGTGGTGGTGATGGTGATGATGGTGATGACGGTGGTGACGATGCTGGTGATGGTAGTGGTGGTGATGGTGGTGATGGTGGTGGTGGTGATGGTGAGGATGAGGATGATGAAGGTGATGTTGGTGATGGTGATGATGTCGATGCTGATGATGGCGATGGTGCCGGCTGGTGCCTGCTTTTTTTTTCAGTCTGTACGTAACAGAAACTGGGAAAAGGTGGCCATGCAAATGGGCGTGCAAGCCAGCGAGAACACCCACCCAATTTGACCCCCCTCATCATCATCATCCTCATAATCATCATCAACATCATCATTCATGTATTTAAGGAAGGATCAGAAGCCCGAGTGCAACAAGACAGCCCACTAACAGAAGGAAGGAAAGAAGCAGAAGCAGAAGCAGAAGCAAGCAAGGAAAGGAAAGGAAAGGAAAGGAAAGTAAGGAAGGAACAACTGACTACAATCAAACCGGTAATCGCGCTTAAGAAAGCATGTTGCCCTTCACAAAGCTCCTCCTCCTCCTCCTCCTCCTCTTCTTCGTCCTTGCGGGAATCCCTCAGCAGACGGCAGGCGCGGCAGGTGGCGGAAGAAGCAGCGTTTCGTTGCTGCAACAAGCCCGACGCAGCTCCCAGCGCGAGCTCTCGTTCCGACTGAACCTCACTCGGCCTGGCTCCAGCCGCCTGCTCACCCCCGACGGCCGCTTCTTCAACGCCACCATCGCCGTGGCCAGCAGCGAGCAGCGCCGCCGCCAGATCGCCACCCGCGTGGCCATTGCCGCAGTAAGCGCATTCTGATTCCCTTAACCTAGCTTTTACGAGGCCACAGCTCCCGCCTGTTGATGAATGAACGAATGACTGCGAAGAAGAAGTTCGTATTGCGATGGTAATGAAAGCCGCGTGTTTCGGGGGACAACAAGTTGCTTGTGCTAGATGAGATGGACCCCCGTGAGCGTAGATGCTATTCTTATTTTTGGCTAGATGAGCGACCCCATGAGCGCAATAATCTTCTGCAATGGATGGCACTCTAGGCGTGGGGGGGGGGGGGGGGGGGACCCGGTGACCTGTACTCTTTGTC
>JBBBWG010017212.1:3036-15431 GCA_037176905.1 Azolla pinnata
TCTTGCAGGTTGATGGAGTTGACCGAAATCATATGTTAATTGCGAGGACAACTCAAGTCCACGACTTCCTCAATTTCATCGACTTCAGCTGGATCTATCTAGATACCTCGATAATATTTATTGCTGATAGTGTCTTGCAGGTTGATGGAGTTGACCGAAATCATATGTTAATTGCGAGGACAACTCAAGTCCACGACTTCCTCAATTTCGTCGACGGTGTCGTTAAATGAGGGTTCCTCTAGAATATGAGTCACAAATACTTCTTCTCCTATTTTTTTTTCTTCTTTCAACCTCTTCTTGAAGTCTTGTATCCGACGCTTGTGCTTGTTGAGTGGTGTTAGTTTACATGCGCCACTAGGCGTGACACTGTTAGCCCTTCTGAAGAAAGACTAAGACTTGTCGTGGGGTACGAATGGGTAGTGGATATCTGCTCACGATTCACCGTTCTTGATGGCCCACAATTATCCGATGATTCGGATAATCTTCGTAACAACCGGAATTCCGTAACTTACGTAACTCCGACTATCATACGTTCCGCTTATTCGTAAGTCCCCGACTCCGACAGACAGATAGACTGCAACAAACACAAGATTACGCAAGCTCTCTTCTTATTAACACTAATCGGACATTTACAATGTAGACCCCTTGGTCTTATATACACATCTGGTGACCTTTCAGATCACCCCCTTCCCTATGTACATACGTCGGTTCGCGGCTCCCATTTTTACATATTGTCGCATTTCCGACAGTCTTATTTTCCGTAATATTATGAAATTACAACGTCGTCGTAATTACGTAATACCCAGCCAACAGACACATGTTGCTTCTCCTTGCAAACCATGCGTTATACTTCTTTATAAGGACTTATGATTTCATGGACTATTTTTGCCCGATGCTTCAATAGTCCACTCTAAAAATTTGAGGATTTACTTCCAAGGCTATCTTAGTTTCTCACATGATTCGCTGGTACCGTCAAGAATTGTATAGATCTTTGATTATCAAGACTCTAGACTCGAGTGAAGGCTACTCCATTATCAAACACTTTGGTCTCCATCTGAGATGATGTGATGTACGGTTGTCCTAGGATGAGAAGATGATAAGTTGAGCCTTGCATGAAGAAGTGTTGATGAATCTCCACATCCCCGATCATAACTTTGACATTGGGACGAGCACCGTACAAGTTCTTTGTGGCCATCTTCATTTGTAGTAGAACTCGGTCGACATGAGGTCGATCTTCAAGCCATGCTCATTCAGAGCTACCAAAGTCTCTTTTTACATCAACAACAAATCATCATCCTCCACTATATTCTCCGCTTAAACATAAACTTATTGACTACAACTAACATTTAGGTCATTTAGAATGTTCGATCTAAATATATTCTTATATGTATTGGACTTAATTATGCAAATAAAGCTTAAATTAAGTTCAGCAACCAAGTAGTAGCTCTATATCAAGAAATTGATTCAGTAGATTGGCTTGATGGTGAAGAAAGCCTAAATAGTGACGAATACCTCGTATTCAAGGTCATCGCTTGATTATTGATGTTAATGATAACGAAACCAATACTTGAACTAAGATATCATACCTTATTCCTTGAGTACTCAAATTTGTCGCCGAGTCCGCTGACCAAGGTCTTGATGTCACGAAAGCGAATTTCATCACCCCAATGCGCAGTGACCCTCTGGATCTAGATCCCCTTGTCGAACAAGAAGATGATGTGGATCGATCGCGGATTTGCGATGCCAAGCGTCGCGATGCGGGCCACAGTCTTGACTGAGCCAACCTCATGGGTGTAGATAATGAGCATGTGGCTCATATCCACACGCTTGTGAGCCTTGGACCACGGCGTCAAGGCCAGAGGTTTGAAGTCGACAATACCAGATCTACACAAGGAGGCAAGGCCGAATTGGGGAGAATTCGGATGCATGATCTTAGGGCCACCGCAAAACCATCCCATCAGGTCTGATAGAAGCTCGCAAGCTCAGCTCTGCTTGCAGCCTTTGTATCGCTAGCGCCTGTGACGCGTTTACATGTTACAGCTTGTTTGGACCGAGTCGTACAATTTGAGTTTTATATGTTTGTATTTAAAATTACATGACGGTACGGAAAACATTGAGTGTATGTGTTTGTATTGAAATAACATGAGAATACAAAAAAAACCTTTGTTATTGCAACTACTTTACCCAGCAGTAATATCTCAACAAAAGTCCAACCTTATCAAGTTTTTTTTTTTCTCTCTCTCTCTATCTTGGTAAGTTGGGGCATCCGACTTGTGATCTTTCAACATGTCACAACACTAACAGATCAGTCTCCCCCCAATTTAATGCTGCCAGGTGCCAATATCAACAACACAATAACTAAAAATGGAGAAAAACAATATAGATCATTTGCACGTGGATAAGTTCTACCAGTAACAGACATCCAAAGTTCCCTCCCATTTTTTTTTATTTCCTCATTTTAGCTAAAGAGGAACCTTCAAATTTTGAAGCTTTTACATTACAAATACATACGAATATGAATCTCTTGATAAAAACCAAATGATCTCGCCATTTCCTGCTCTAGTTATTTGCATGTGTGAGTATGGAAGGTTCTAGAATTTTGAAGTTATTTGCACAAGAAGGTTGGTACAGAGTTCTGCCTTTGAGTGGTTTTGACTGTGAGTGAGTATGGCTGCACCATAATGTACCCGAATGATGGTCTAACGAAGTTGGGCACAAATGTGTAGATGGTCCGGTTCTACTCGAAATGGATACAAACACGATGGCTTTGTCTAAAGTGAGTAGGAATTGTACGGAATATGGTGCCTTGTTTGCTTAAGAACAAATCGTGTTGACTTTTCTGATAAAGATTTCGGCCAAAGTGTTTATACACGGGCTGGACATAAGCTTCCACCTTTGCCCAAAGTGTGTACAAAGCATAGTAAAAAAGAGTATGATTGTCGAAATCACAATTTAATAGTACAACACACGGATTTAATAGCGATTATAACGTTTTATTATAGAACGTAATAAAATGGTTGTACTCCCTCTTGGTTGGTCCAAATCGAATGTCTACATATTTATGTATGGCATGACAGAGAATGATATAGAGAACTCCCAAAAAGCTTGAATCTTCAGTCATCGGTCAGAGAGTCGTAATTCTAGCATAAAACATTCTAGAACCTTATAAAAATCTCTAGGCTAATCTGTCAAAACTTATAAATAGAGACATATATATCATATCAAGTCAGTTCAAATTAACATCAGTTTTTAGTATTAAGCCTTTCTTATATCGAACTTCTCTTTGTACTCATTTCATTCTAATAAACCCACTATTCTTTTATCAATCCACTCTTCTCTTTTCTTCTCTTCTCTTATTTTTTCTTTCTATCATTCAATCTCTTGTTTGGGTCTGACATAGATAGGTATTCAACCATTGCAGTTCAATGCTAATCTTCCACACTCTTCTACTCCGAGTTTCTGGTGTCACAAAAAAACAACAAGGATGTGTGAACCTGAGGCGAGACTACGGGGCCTCCAACCAAAAGATACCGGATTCTTGCATTTATGTTTAATGAATCAATCGAAATGAGAAAGTTTCAAAAATTTTCATTAACAAAGGAAAGAGAAATTACAATCTATCCCAAGATTGGGATTGCATAATTTTTTGGCCTAGTGACATTCACTAATTAAGGTTTTTGAGAGTTTAAGTTTTGAGAGATTCAATTTGGATTAAGGTTTTGAAAGAGATAAGATTCAGATTCTTCCTTCTAGAATTTAGGGTTTTGACAAAAAATATGAGAGTTCCTTCCCTTCTAGAATTTAGGATTCGGATCTTTAAATAAAAATTTAGGTTTTTTCTAACAATCGATGAAGGAAGTGGTGTACTATCTAGTTCTGCTAAACGATATGTTTCATTAATATATTCGACTTTCTCTATCACATATGGTCGAAACTATCGTTGTGAAAATTTCCGAGTCGTACTATGTTGAGGTTACTATCGTAAACAAACACCCAATCTCTTTTAACAATTTTACTTGAACGAAGTCAATGTTGTATGTCGTAGTCTTTCTTGTTTTTCAGCCTTGCATTCTTTAGTAGTGCTTTAGCTACTTCTATATCTTCCGAGCTTTACTCCAATTGTCGAATCCTCAAGGCTTGTAGATTTTCTTTGCTTATCTCATCTTGCTATGACAATGCTAGCCATAAAACAATATTTTGCTTAGTGGTATTATCGGCTTTTGTTTGAAAATGAGTTCTACTAGCATGAATCACGTAACCATGCTATGAATTGTCCTATTAGCCTGTAGTGCAAATGGCAGTAGACATGGCCATTCTCCCATTTTCCCATTGCAAGCTTTCACTAGAACCTTTACAATTGGTCAATGGTCATGTTCCACTTTCCCATTTGCTTCTAGATAACTTGATTCTAATCTTGGAGAAGATTTCTTTAGCTTCATTAGCATCTAACTCACCTCTATCAATCACTATTGTTCCGACACATCCGTATCTGCAAATAACATCTTCAAGAATAAATTTACACATCGTTGATGTCTCCTTAGTTCTCAATGCTCGACCTTCAACTTGGTAAAATCCTCTCTCACGAGCACAAAATGTTTCATCTGTCACCGTCCAATTGGCATCATTACGATTTCCACCATCCACTTGTAGTGCACTGCGAGCAAGTATGGGCGGTGTTAGTCTCGATGGTGAACATTCGAGAACATCTTACATTCTTTATATGTTTCCATGTAAGCTGCCACATCCTTATAGATTCTCGACCACCAATATTTCTCCTTAAATTTCATGAACGTAACTTATATTCCTTACTAACCTACCCAAGTACAACTCGCATACAACTTACGTTGGAGTCCCATTCTTCTTACCATGCCTCCAAAGAGCTCCATTCTCAAGAAGATACTTGTATGCTTTCTTCCGAATTCGGTGGAAGTCTTTCGTCAACTAGATCTCTTTGAAGAGAACTCAAGTATTTCCTAATTTCCATGAATTCGCCTTCGTAGTCCTTTTTTATTAAAGTATTCAGTAGTCGAGCATATGAACTTGTGAAGAAATCCAAACCAAGATCCTCTTCATCAGAATGTCGATCTTCTCTTTGTTGTATCTCGCTCGTGATAGCATGTTGATAACTACATTATGCTTCCCAGGTAAAAGTTCAATCTTCGAGTTGAGTGATTTGATATATGTGATCCAACCTAACATGACAGTATTTGTTGTATTGCTATCCGTCTCAATTATGACTATTACTCCAATGAGGTAGTCACGATCAGACTTGATCGCCGAGACAATTCCCCACAACTCCCTCTTTACTTGGGCATACTTTCTTTGCCTGTCACTTAACACTTTTGCGTCGAACCGAAATGCGTATCGATTGTTATCTTTGTCTTCTTGGTTGATGACCCATCCAATTCCAGTCAAACTAGTATCCACGGTCACGAAAATGGGCTTGCCTTCAAAATAGTTTGCCTTTTGTAATGCAAGTGCCTCCATCAGTAATTTCTTCAACCTTCGGATGACAAAAGTATGCTTGCTCGTCCATTGAAACCTCTGCTTTTTTCAGCAGATTGTACAATGGCTCAACAACATGGGCGTAGTGTGGAATCCAATTAAGATAAAATGTGGACGCTCCCAAGAAAACTTTAAACGTCTATTTGTGATACAGATTCCTCCTTCATATCATCGATCGCATTCACCTTGGATGGCAAACGCCTCTAGGCGTATGCTCCACACAAGTGACATACCAGCAAGATCTCCAATTGCCCGAATGCGGATTTCTCTCCCGAAAATATCAAATTCGAATCTTCGAGCCTTTGAAACATCTTTCAGCTTGTAGTTCTTTATATGATTCGTGACAGTCTTTCTACATCCCTCCTTATCTTTCGATTCATCTTTCTCCTCATCCGAACATCCTTTTATTATAATATCATCCAAGAAAAGCATCGTGACTTTTAGAATGCAATCGTTCAAGACCTTGTTAATGGTATTCACCATATGTGCCACCGAGTTCGTTACACCTTGAGGCAAGGTACACATTCTCACTAGCCCGATCGGAGTCCCCATGGTTGTAATGTCACTACTGTCAAACGCAAAATAGAACTAGTCATATCTAGAGTAGTGGTCGCCTATAGAGTAGATGGATTGGCTGCAAACACCTCGGCAAATTTGTCCACATTTGGACGGATTCTAGTATTCCGAATTGTCACCTTGTTGACGAGTTGAAGATCTTTGATGAATCGCAAGGATCCAATGTTCTTGGCACCATGAACCACCTATTGGAGTAAGGCATGTTCAACGGTTCTAGAATTCCCATATCTACCTTCTCTTTTAACAGCTCCATAGGCTTCGACAAGTGTGCTCTGGGAATTGGTATCGGCTTTAGATTCCAAGGCACATGAGGTACAATAAAGATCGCCATTAGTTCAATCATCTTTGGATCAACTCACCCAATTTCTTGTGAGGAAAATGCGAAAGCCTTCCCCTGTCTTTTAAGAATTACCCAGAACTTTCGCTCTTCTTAAAGGACAAGGAAGTCCTCCCTTTCAACTAGAAGCTTCCCTCTTGACTGTTCAGTGAAGACATGACCTATTTTCCTTGGATCCCTTAAGCTTAGATCGTTGGTCACTTCCTTCATCGTTTATAAGCTATCTTCCGGTAGCGGAACCGCAACTAGCTTGATCTTCTAGAAATCTACCGTTTTACATTTTGTGTTAACTTCAACTGGCTCCATCAAGATACCTCGATGATATTCATCAATGACAACGTATTGCATGTTGATGGAGTTGACCAAAATCACGTGTTGATTGTGAGGACAACTCAAGTCCACAGCTTCCTCGATTTCGCCGATAGTGTCGTTAAATGAGGCTTCCTCCAGAATGAGTCACAAATTCTTCTTCTCCTATTTTTCTTTCTTCTTTCAGCATCTTCTTGAAGACTTGTATCCGACACTTGTCCTTCATGTTGATTCATGTTAGTTTACATGCACCACTAGGTGTGACACATGTTGCTTCTCCTTGCAATCCGCACGCTCTACTTCCTTATGGGTACTTATGATTGTACGGACTATATGTGCCCCACACTTCAATAGTCCGCTCTAAACATCTGAGGATTCACTTCCAAGGCTATCTTGGTTCCTCTCGTGATTGGTTGGCACCATCAAGAATTGAATAGATCTTCCATTGTTAAGGCTCTTGACTTGCGCGAAGGCTACTCCATTATTGAACACCTTGGTCTCTACTAGGGATAATGTGATGTATGGTTGTCCTAGGATAACAAGATGATAAGTCAAGCCTTGCATGAAGAAATGTAGATCAATCTCCACATCCCTGATCATAACTTTGACATTGGGGCAAGCATTGTACAAGTTCTCAATGACCATCTTCCGTTCCTGTAGAATTCAGTCGACATGAGGTTGATCTCGGAGCCATGCTCAATCAAAGGTACTACGGTCTCTTTCTTCTCCCCGATCTTCTCTTGCCCAGTGAGGTCAAGAGTAATGGTTGTCCACTATCACTTTTTTTTCTTTCTCCTCTTTTGATCTTACCATGGTTCTGGCACTTGTTTTCGCAACATTTTCATCTGATTGTTGTCATTTTGGCTTAATAAGATCCACGACAGAAGTATGGAACTCCTTAGCGATCCCAAACAGCTCTCTCAAAGTAAGGTCAACATGGCTATCTAAAATCTTCTCCTCAAGGAGCTTCCACAAGTCAGTTATTTGTTCAATGTCTAACCTTAGCTTATTGCTAGCCAACAGAACTTATTTAAGTTGGCTACCAATACCACTTCAACTTCTTGGAGCGCTCTCCCATAATAAATTCGTATATCGCTTTCTTGTCGAAATTGTTGATCGGATTGCTAGGCTTGATCGTCGTAGGCGCCTTCCTCCTTCACAATTGTGGATTCTCCACATAAGCTTCTTCTAGCCATTGCCAACAAGACTTCAGGAACAACAAGACTTTGTCTCCATCAAGAAGTCGTTGAACAACGTTGGGAAGTTGGTTATACTTCTGGTCGAAATCCACATATACTCGATCCAATTCATTAGCATGTGTCGAGTCATCTCGTTGCATCATCAAGTATGCATTCAGCAAAAAGTGCCTTCTTGAACACCGCCCAAGATGCATGCTCATTTTCGATCGCCATGACTCGCTCTCGGATCCTTGTTTCTACCACGCGCTTGAAGCTAAAAATCTGCTTCAAATCTTGGACATCCCTCTGTTGCATCTCATTCCAATAGCTAGCAAGGAAATCCCTGATATTCTTGCCTCTGAATCGTCTAGCTATCTTCATGGTTCGATCGATAGCTTTCTCGATCTTAGCTTCTCGAGTTCAAATCCTATAATCAATGATGAGGATCTATCACAATCTTTGTTCACTCATCAATGATGGTTGCAGTAATGTAAATTGTCCATGTTGTCAATGATAAGGATCTATCACAATCTTTGTTCACTCATTGATAATGTTTGAAATCCTACAATCTACGATGAATCTTTTATAATCTCTGTTCACTCCTACACAATAGTTTACGGTAATGTAGATTGTGCATTTTGCCGCACCCTAACAAATCCTTTGGATTCCGTGAATTCTTCCAAAGCCTTGAGCCTAGATACATGGTAGAAGTTAATATTTTTATCTATGCAACACATTCTATAATAAATACAGAGTTCTACACATTTCGAAAACAATCTATGACACCTTCTATGACTTGTTAAGAACTCTACACATCTCCAAAAATATTCAAACTCTTATTGTCAACGAGACTCAAATGTTTGTAACACATTTCATATACCTCTCAGTTTTGGGTCAAGATTTTTTACAGGCAACTAGCTCGAATCATATCCTTGAATTGAGGTTAAGATGCGCAGATGTGTCTAGTTTTGTTGCATAGAACTTACATGAATTATTGCCCAAATTACTTCAAACTCACATCAACTGAAATACCTTTGAGAGGTCTATTAATTTCCCCAAAACTGTTCAATATCACACTTGAAGAGGGTATCCAAACGAAAATAGTTCACTATGAATCATGCACGTCTTCACAAATTGAACATCATCCATGATATTGGGCGTAATAAAATGATACACTCACATAGTTTACTTGGTCTAATAGTTACAGCGATAGACTTGAAATCTATTGGGCAATGCTCGCGTGGGTTTGAACCCTACTGTCAACGAAACGCCTTGCCTTCCATGAATTATAGTTCTTCCCTTGATTGGGTTCATCCATTTAAAATACAAGATCTTTAAGGAGATGATAATCTACATATTCTCGAAACTACATATCTCTGAAAATGTTCGAACTCTTATTTTCGACGGAACTCGAATGTCTCTAATACGTTTCATATAACTCTCGGTTTCGAGTCATGATTTACTATAGGCACTTAGCTCAAATCATATCTTCGAATCAAGGTTAAGATGAGGAGATATGTCTAGTTTTGCTACAATGGAACTAACTCAAATCATTTCCCAAATTACTTAAAACTCACGTTAATTAAAATATTTTTGAGAGATCTATTAATATCCCCGAAACTTTTCACTGTCACACCTGAAGAAAGTTGCTAAACAAAAATACCTTACTATGAATCATGTATGTCTTTATGAGTCAAATATTATTAATTTATATGGTTGACTTGGTTTAGTGGCTAAGGCGACAAACTTGAAATCTATTGGGCAAAGCCCCCGTAGGCTCGAATCTTGCAGTCACCAAAATGTCTTCGGTCCCTCAAATTAAAGATTTTCTTTTGGTTAGATTCATCCAAGATCTTTAAGAAGACTGGATAATCTTGTTATTGTCAAAAGTAATCATTATCTTGATGGTGCTATTAACCAAGGGAAAAAGGAGCGAGCTTGCAATCAATGTACAAGAGAAATACAAGCAAGCCCACTTACCTTGTTATGTGATGTATATTGTTTGAGCCCCACTCTATGTTTCCACAGTGAAATTCATGTTCTTTAATGTCTCGGCAATACCACTTTGAACCACTAAACTTCGAGAGCTTTAAGCCAAGTTAAGTCGTTTTGCAAGGCCCTTGATTTATCATATTATGCATGTTGAACACTAGCTCTCGATGCGTCTTCCCATATGTTCAAAGACCCCAAGGGTAGATGGTGATTTCTCCAAAATTTGCACATCAAGAACATGGACATAATTAATTTTTAATTGGTTGACTTGGTTGAGTGGTTAAAGTGATAGGCTCGAAATATAGCGAGCATTGTTTCCATAGGTTTGAATCCTACAATCATTAATGTTGAGCATCTTTGACAATGGAGTGCACATATTGTCACACCCTACAATATTTTTACAAATTCCATGACTTTTTTGTAAAAGCCTCGAGCTTGGATACATGGTAGACATTATTATATTTATCTGCAAGACTTTTTATCACAGGTCGAGAGTTCTACACATCTCCGAAAACAATTTGTGATACTTTATATAACTTGTCGAGAGTTCTACATATCTCCGAAAACAATGTGCGACACCCCATCGAGAGTTCTACACATCTCCGAAAATATTCCAACTCTTATTTTCGACGGGACTCAAATGTCTCTAACACATTTCGTATAGTTCTCTATTTTGGGTTAGGATTCTCTATAGCCACGTGGCTCAAATGATATCCTCGAGTTAAGCTTAAGATGAGGAGACACGTCTGGTTTTGTTACAATGGAACTAACACGAATCATTGTGCAAATTACTTGAAACTTAGATCAATTAAAATAACTTTGAGAGGTCTATTAACTTCCCCGAAACTGTTCAATGTTATGTTTGAAGGGATTTACAAAGTGAATATACTTCACTATTAATGGTGCATGTCTTCGCGAATCAAACATCTTCCGTGATATTGGATGTCGTATTAAAATAACATATTGAGATTGTTGACTTGGTCGAGTGGTTAAGGTGATAAACTTGAAATCTATTGGTCAAAGCCCGCGTAGGTTCAGTCAACGAAACGTTTTCGCCCCCGAATTGAAGTTCTTCTCTTGGGTTAGGTTTATCTTTTGAGAATTTGAGAACGTTAAAGAGATTTGATAATCCACTTATTCTCGAAAATAGTCATCACCCTAATGATACCATTAACTAAGGGAAATAGGAGCGAGTTTGCAACCAATGTACAAGAGAAATATAGGCAAGCCCACTTACCTTGCTATGTGATGCAAATTGCACGAGCCCCGCTCTATGTTTTCACAACGAAATTAATGTTCTTTAATGTCTCGGCATTACCTCTTTGAACCACTAAACTTCAAGAGCTTCAAGCCAAGTTAGGTTGCTTCGCAAGGCCCTTCATTTATTATATCTTGCATGTCAAACATTGGCGGCTTCCCACATGTTCAAATATTGCAAGGGTAGATATTGATTTCTCTAAACTACACAAATTAAGAACAAGGAGATAATTAAATTTTTAAATGGTTAACTTTGTTGAGTGTTAAGGCGATAGACTTTGAATCTTTTAGGTATTGCGTGTGCAAGTTCGAATCCCCTAGTCAATGTTGAGCATCTTTCACACTCCCCATTTGATCCTCGACAACAAATTGTGCACGTTGTTGCACCCTAAAAAATAGTTCGAATTCCGTTCAATTTTCTGTAAAAGCCTCGAGCTTGGATACATGGTAAACATTGTTATATTTATCTTACAAAAACTCTCGAGCTTGGATACATGTTAGACGTTATTATATTTATTTACAAGACTTTTAATAACTCCTAGAGAGTTCTACATATCCCCGAAAATAAGCTACAATACCTTCTATAACTCGTCGAGAGTTCTACACATCTCCAAAAACAATCTGCAATACCTTCTATACCTAGACATCAAAAACAACATGCGCATTTGTAAGACCAAAAGGCATTACTGTATATTCAAAATGGAAAATTGCTTTCCGAACTTGTTATGGACATTTTGAATACACAGTTATGCCTTTTGGTGTTACAAATGCACATGTTGTTTTTCAACATATGGCGAATGATATTTTGTCCGTGATTTCTTGGATGTCTTCACTACAATGTAACTAGATGATATCCTGATTTACTCGAGGATACAAGAAGAGCATAACATGCATGTTTATCAAGTTCTACAATGATTGCAAGAATATGGGTTTTATGTTAAACTAGAGAAATGTATTGATCAAAACCATGTGAAATTCTTATAAGGTACATGATTTTACAAGAAGGTGTATCTATAGATTTATCTAAGGTTCAAACAATTCTTCATTAACAAGAACCTACTTCAGTAAGAGGCGTACAATGTTTCTTGGGATTTACAAATTTTTATCTAAATTTCATCTAGAGCTACTTGAAGATTATCATACCACTTATAGAATTACAGATTCTAAATCTTTTGATAACTTGAAGCAAGCATTCATAATTGCTCCTATTTTGGCTCATGCTGACCTCTCAAAACCTTTCA
>JBBBWG010017223.1:0-57981 GCA_037176905.1 Azolla pinnata
TGTTGACCAACTGTACATAGGACTACAGAATGACATCAATGTAACCTCTGAATGTGGGGGAACATGTATGTCTTGAGCGACAAATAGGCCTTGACCAGCTTATGCCGGAGAGATTGTAGATTGAGCTATCATATATCGTCTACCCCAGAAGCTAAAAACTTCACCATCTTGTGGCATTGAGGTGTTACTTGGCCAACCCCCATAAGCTTGTCAATCATATGTACGAATCAATGGCCTTAGTTCCGCCGGAAGAGGATAATCCTCAGATATCTCTATCACTAGACCGGGGCGCATTGAACGACGAATCACAGATCGCTCCAACACTCCCAAAGTTTGCCTAGCTCCAGAGACTCTTCTATGTTGATTAATTTCATTGTCATCATCATCATCCTCCTCCTCTTGGGGATATGTAACTATGTTCCCCTATATATTAGTTCACATGAAATTATTTATAATATTTCGGGATATATTATAATATACCCAGTCTAAATTGTGTCATATAATATATATAATTTGAAAGCAAGAGATAATCACCATTAGTTGATCACCACGTGATGTGGAAGGTGGGGCACTAGGATATAGTCCGTTTCTGAGTTGATGTTCATGTAATGGGTCTTCTGAAGGTACCACAACACAAACGACACCAACATATTATATTTGTCGATGTCAGATCTGCCTCATCCAATCTTTGTCTCGCTCCTTGTTGTGTATTAAAGTAGTGATCGGTGCGGATCGACGAGGGAAATGGGAAGGAGGTGGAGATGGGGTCCATGATGATGAATCTGAATCTGAATCTGTAAATTTGTGAATATATCAATCTCAATTTTAGTAATATCTTAATGGTATATTTTACTTTTTATAACAAGAGATATGCGAAATCATGAAAGAATGTTACATGGCCAGTTGCACTTCAAAAAAGCACTTGGGCTTGTTTCCGAAAAGAGGCACAATTAAATGTGCAAGCTTCACAGCAAAAGGTATTATTTCTTTTATATAAATTAATTGAAAGTTTCAACTTTTACTGAGAAATAATTAACATGTCATTTTTTAACTAGGCAACAGCGGCTAGTCGGATACGTCAGGGGCGCGTATCTAGACTTGGAAGTGGAGGCATCAAAGGATTTAGGGCCCAATTTGATGTATAATCATTATTAAATTTTAACATTCTAGAAATATACTTTTTTGGTTGAAGTCTCTAAATTTGTTATATTTATTACACAAACAAAAGACAATGGACGTGCTCCTACTGCCGATGAACAGAAAATAGCCACGTACAATGGCTACAAATTTCTAACCTCCTAATTTCCTCCACCTAATTTAGAGGTTTTTCTATTGTATATTAAAAGTTTAAATGAATTATATTTTATACTTATGTTTTGTGTTTTTCTAACTATATAATAGGAAATTCATGGCCATGATCGTATGGAAGAGGTCGAGAGAGAAAAACGTATTCGGGCAAGAATCCCTGATATAAGTATTGGGATTGCTTCAGACGGGGATCATACCTCTCTCAACGAGGATGAGAGAGATGCATGAGAGAGATGCATTTTGTACTACTCCTGTTTATGTTTCTGAAACATTATTAAACTGATATTTATGATACATTTAAGCCTGTTAAAAAAGTTTGTATGATATTTAACAATTGTTTATAGTAAAAATCATCAGTTTGTTTATTGTTGATTTGTTGGGAGAGATCACATGAAGTTGAGGAAGAACTGAAGCCCATATTCATCGAGAGAGAGCGCGAGTCGATCAAGAGTTCTTCACTTACTGAGAATAATATAGGTATTATAGATCTCAATATATATACACGATTAGATATAGGGCTAGTAATTAAGATAACAAACTAGGAAAAAACATTGATTAGATTCGATGTGTAAGTTTCTTAAGAAGAAGAGCACGAGAGATGGCAATAGCACGAGAGATAGCAACAGCACGAGAGAGCACGAGAGATAGCAAGAGCATGAGAGCTAGCAAGAGCATAAGAGAGGAAAAATGAGGGTGTGATTAGTGTATGGTGAGTGAGGCCGATTATAAACCGGTCGGGTAGGGTCGTTTCAGGAAAAAAACGGCTTTTTTTAGCCGTTACATAACGTCACTAAGCGACGGATAACGGCACTAAACAGCGTCAATCGTAGCGTCGCTACACGACGCATAAAATTGCGTCACTAAATACGTCGCTTAGCGACGTGCCAATTTGCGTCGTTAAGAGCGTCGCTAAGCGACGTGCCAGTTTGCGTCACTAACAGCGTCGCTAACTCGCGTCACTAATTACGTCGCCAAGCGAAGTTCATTAACGACGCCATTAGCGACGAATTTTGGCTTCGCTAATGGCCAGATCTGTAGTAGTGGGAAGCTATGGGCTTTTGGCGCAAGCGATCGCTCTTCTCTATCCCTTCCCCATCTGTGACATGCCTTTACATTTTCTTTCGTTTCTCTCGCCTCGAGTTTCAAATTTGAAATTTTTTCTATCAATATGATAGCCTAAATTCCGAAAACATATGAAGAAATTATAAGCATTTTAGTGCAAGAGGTCGCTATTCTCTCTCCTTGCCCTATCTATGACCGACCTTTACATTTTCCTTCGTTTCTCTCACCTTGAGTTTCAAAAATGAAAATTTTTCATGCCATGTCATAGCTTACGTCCTTACCTTTGATTCAAGCGCTAGAACTCTAAATTCCGAAATCATACGAGAAAGCTATAAACTTTTTGGCACAGGCGGTCGTTGTTCTCTCTCCGTTCCCCATCTATGCCAGGCCTTTACATTTTCCTTTGTTTCTCTCGCCTCAGTTTCAAAATTAATTTTTTTTCATTCCATATCATAGCCTATGTCCTTAGCTTTGATTCAAGTTTTTGAACTTTAAAATCGAAAATCAATACGAGGAAGCTATGAGCTTTTTGGCACAGGCCGTTGCACTTCTCTCTTCCTGCCCCATCTATGACAAACCTTTGCATTTTTCTTCGTTTCTCTCGCCTTGAGTTTCAAATTTGAATTTTTTTCATTCCATATCATCATCTACGTCATTAGCTTTTGATTCAGGTGCTTGAACTCTAAATTCCAACATTATACGAGAAAGTTATGAGCCTTTTGGCACATGCAATTACTCTTCTCTCTCCCTATTACATCTATGATAGACCTTTACATTTTCTTTCGTTTCTATCGCCTTGACTTATAAAATTGAAAAAAATTTCATTCCATACCATAGTCTACATCCTTAGCTTTGATTCGAGTGCTTGAACTATAAAATCCGAAATCATACAAGGGAGCAATGAGCTTTTTGGCGCATGTCGTCGCTCTTCTCTCTCTCTGCCCCATCTCTAACAAACCTTTACATTTTCCTTCGTTTCTCTCGCCCTGAGTTTTGAAATTAAAATTTTTTCATTCCATAAAATTAACGTGTAAATCAATTAATAAGAGAATCAATTAGGATCAATTAATAGGAAGCGATTAGGAATAAAATTAATCAATATTCTACTTACGAAACTAATTAATTGAGTGTTAATTTTTACTAAGCGTTAATTTGTAATTTTTTATTTTCGTAAGCGCTAAAATATAAAGGGAAAATGACCAAAAAACGCCTAACAAATTTATAAATTACATTTTAATGCCGACCAAAACTAAAAATTACAAATTAATGCCTAGTTTTAAGATTCACGCGCCATTGATTGATTAACACCAAATCAAGTAGTTGGGAATTTGATTAACATCAAATCAGATAATTGAGTAAGGCTTAATCACTTGATCAAAACCAAATGAACGTGTTAATCAATCGATCAAAGTCTAAAATTACTAACTTTATGTAGTCGAATGTAGTAAGGGAATCGATTGGGATCAATTAGTGGGAAGCGAGTTCGGAATAAGATCAATACTAGCAAAATTAATTGGGTGTTGATTTTTAGTGGAGGATGAAATTAGGCGTTTTAATTTGTAGTTTGTGATTTTTCAATAGGCGTTAAAATGTAATTTAAAATTTGGCTAGGCGGTTTTTTTTTGGTAATTCTCCCAAATATAAAATTATAATTTTGTTAGGCGATTACTTTTGGTACTTTTCCATATATGTGTGTAATATATTCTATATTCTCTTTTATATATAAAATGGATTTATTTATTTATTTATTTATTTGTTTATTTATTATATTTTTAAATTATATATATATATATATATATCTAGCACCACCTTCTATATATAATTGATTTATTTGCTATTTATTTACATTATTTAATAATAGACACGTCCATGCATGCATGCATGGCGCAGCGTCTCTGTAGATCTAGAGATATAAATTCATCGATTCGATCGAGTCTATGGACTTTCCACTGCAGCAGATTATGGGAGCTGCCGCCGGTGATGATTCTCCGATGATTCATCATCATGGCACGTATTATCTGACGGTGGCGGCGATGGCGCTGCTGCTGCTGCTGCTGCTGCTGCATATAGGCTCTGATGATCTTCCGCGGGTCATGTGGCTAATTTGCAGGAGATTGAGCCGACAGTAGCGCAGCGCCGTCGCCTGATCATTCCTGGTGATCCGGAAGAACTGAGGCGGCTAATTTCCATCTTTTATACCCATGATGATCCGACTGTGCTGTGTTGGCAGGACTGATCATGGATTGAATGGATGGATATGATTATGGAACCCTAATCATGCCCGGATGTTGATTATGAAACCCTAATCAATCATATCTATTCATGATCTATGGACGTAATCGTTGTAGATAGGAAGGTTTTGCAGGGCTTAATGCAGGAGTACTGATCATGGATGGATGGATGGATGCATGGATATGATTATGAAACCCTAATCAAGCGTGGATGTGATTATGAAACCCTAATCAATCAGAGACAGAGAGATAAATAGATATGGATTAATTCGTGGACAATATAAGCTACAGATTGGTAGGTATTGCAGGATTAATTAATTCCTAACTAGCTGAATATATAGACAGATCATGGATGCCGGATTATATTAAGCTGTTATGTTATAATATTATAAGCTGTTGTGACATTGGACTTAAAACCTTAATTACGTTGAAGCTTGATTAGGCAGATAGATAGGACAGATTAATTAAACCCTAGATAGCTGAATATCCATAGATATACATAGATGCTAGATTACAATAAGATCTTGTGTTGGGTCACTTAAAACCCTAAATTACCTAAATAGTAGATCTAGATGGATGGTTCAGTCAATGTTGTGTTGGACTAAAACCCTGAAATATTACCTAAATAGATCGATAGACACAGAGAATATGGTATGTGCTCTGGAGTACTAAAGCCCTAAAATATTACCTAAATAGATGGATTATTCTTGTGTTGGACTGAAATAGTCAACTACTGCCTAAATAGATAGATAGACAGAGAGAATATGGTCCAATCAATTTTGTGTTGGACTGAAACCCTAAAATATTACCTAAATAGATGGATAGAAAGATAGTTTTAAATAGATAGATACTTAAGTTGATTGATTGATCTAGGCCCTAAATCAAGCTCAACATAGAGGGATTATACTAAGCTAGCTCTATTGTTGGACTCAAACCCTAAAAAGCCGAGACAAAGAAGCTCTTGATTAGGATCTTCTTTGATTGATCTAGGATCTTGTCTTGGACCCTAAATAGAGAGATAGATATACGTTCCCTAATCCTTGTGTGTAGGGATGATTTTTACGGTATATGTTACTATAATTAGTCTCTAGACGTACTTGAAAAGGTTTAGTTCTAGGGTTATTTACCGCAAACCCTTAATCTTACTGATCATACGTCGAATACGAAGTTTTAGGGTTTAAATTAACCCTAAATCCAAGTCTGAGCCAAGGCTTTGCATGGGCCAAGCTGAGATCAGTTGCCTATAATGGTGAACTGCAAGATGCATTGATGACATATTGTATCAGATACTTGTCAAGCTAGCTTCTGGTTGTGATATGAGCTGCAATGCATGCAAGTGTGTGTTAGGTAGATTGTAAGGAGTATCGTTCTTAAAACCACGTTGGTAAGTGATTCATAAAATATGATCCTCTTGATAAGATTCATTTCATCTTGATGAGAGATCAATTCTTGACTTTGGTATTTACTGATGGATCAACTACTATTTAGTGCTCGAGTAATTCTATGCAAAAGTCGTTAGTATAACAAACTCGGTGTCACAAGCCTTATTAAGGTTCATGATGTTCATTATCGACATTAGCAAATGCACTACAGAGAAGTACATACGCATCAGGTCATTGTCTGTTGTCTAAAAATCAACGGGTATTATATGTCAATAATTTCATGTCCAATCTGGAGCTTCGATTATATTCTCCTAGTAATGAATCACAAACTCAATTCTAATTGATGCATTTTTGGTTTAAAGCTCTTTGTGACTCGCTGAGCTTTATATTTGATTCGATTTCATTGCACGAGGAACACTTGTCATCATAATGGCTTTTTGCCCATGTAATGGAACCAAAACCATGTATCTCAAATTGATTCCTTCTTGGATTGCATGGTTTAATTTCTCCAAAAATTAAGCATGACTCATGTTTAGTAGTGCATGTGTGATTCGTTCGTGTTTGTGCCAATTGATTAGAAATGCCAGAGTATCCACTCGAAGTTCGAACACAGCCTTGTCTTAAGGAATGTTGATGTTCCCTAATTTCAACAGGGACTATGTGAGCCATAGTCTTCATTTTGGTCATTCAAAACATTATTCATGTTTGGTAATTGTTCTACTTCCATCCTTTGGGTTAGGTTTCGTGTGTCTATTCGCTTTTACCTATATTTATGATGGATTGTGAAAGTCGGATCAATATCTAATTGTTTGTCATGATCACTTAAATGATCATGGACCATAAACAATACGCGACAAGTTTAGTATTTATTAGTGGCCTGAGAGAATGAAGACAAAGATTAAGAAGGAATAATGCTACAACAAAGAGAAATCGCTTGGCGTTCCCAATTTACACAAATAACACTTTGACTTCCTCAAATTTATACGTACACAAAGACCCAACATTAGCAATGTCCATGTGAGTTTGAATGCACAGACAACATTGGGAGTTCGTTCGAACAAACAGACGTGAGAATCAGTAGAGGCGAGTATTTCGGTCCTCAACATGCACAATGTGGATACTAGATATCATTTACATTGCAACTTGAACCCGTCGTATTGTCATGGCTCGTTTAATGGCTTGATCCATTCATTTCGCTACAATATTTCACCCGTCGAGCCGTATAACCACTCATTGGTGTCATGTTACTTTTCTCTAAGTACTTGGCATCGGTTTTGCTCAATCATGCATCGATGATGATCCTCGAGCTGATCGACATCAGATTCCAGCAAGCGATTGCCTTATTTCATCGTTCCGCAATCTGTCGATTCTAGCCGGTGCTAAAAGGATGATGGGGAGCAAATGCTCGGTTTCTGGCCGAGTTACCACCTCGGATCATACGAGTCCATGCAAGAAACAACAGCAGCTTGATGCTCACGGTCGATGGCGATTCCAGATCAATTGATTCCAGATTCTAGATCGATTGATTCCAGATTCCAGATTGATTGATTCCAGATTCCAGAGTTCCCTGTCCCCCTCCAGCAAGTCGAGCGATTGATTCCAGATTCCAGAGTTCCCCGTCCGCCTCCAGCAAGTCGAGCAATTGATTCCAGATTCCAGAGTTCCCGCGTCCCCCTCTAGCAAGTCGAGCGATTGATTCCAGATTCCAGAGTTCCCCATCCCCCTCTAGCAGGTCGACGAGGAACGTTCATATTGGATGGGCATGTATGCATGCATGCAAGCGTGCAATAGGCATGTATGCATGCATGCATGCATGCGTGGGTGAATGTGACATGAGTGAATGAATGCATGCATGTGCATTTGCGTGAATGAATGAATGAATGAATGAATGAATGCATGTACCTATGCATGCATGCATGGAGGCATGGATGCATGTGCACGTGCATGTGCACGATGGGCAAGAAGAAGAAGAAGAAGAAGAAGAAGAAGAAGAAAGAAGAAGAAGAAGAAGATGAGGAAGAAGAAGGAGATGAGCTTCCCTGCGCCATGGATCTCCTGTACCCACACAAACCCTAAAAAGCCATTAGAACACAGAGAGACAGAGACGGAGAAGAAAGGGGCAGGAGCGAGAGGCCATGGTTGCCTCAAAATGCCCACTAAATCTCCACTCCATCGTCTCATCAGAGCCTCCTCTTCTCTGCAACCCTAGCCATCGCCATAGCCCTAACCCTAACCCTAACCCTAACCCTAACCCTAACCCTAACCCTAGCCCCCCTTTTCCTCTCTCCTTTGCCTTGCCCCTCCTCTCCCTCCCCCACCCCCCCTCCCCTTCTTCCTCTCGTGCTCTCCCGGCCTCTTTATTCCCTGCTCCTCCCCCAGATCTGCCCGCCTTTCCTCCCTCCCCCGCTCTCCCTGCCATGGCCATCGTGAAGACGGGATCCGCAGCCGACGAACCCGGCGCCTGCTCTACCTCCTCGGATCAACCATCGTGCAGCAGATCGAGGGCCAAGCGCACTTCTTCTTCTTCTTCTTCTTCGCCCTCGCCTTCAGTTTCAGCTTCAGCTTCTGCTTCTGCTCTTTCTTCACCTGCTGTTGCTGCTGCTGCTGCTGCTCCGTCTCCGTCTCCTTCTCCGTCGGCTTCCTCGGGCTCGGATTCCGACTCTGCAGGCTCGAGTCGCATGGAGAAAGCCATGGATCCTTCACCGTCGTCCTCCTCCTCCTCGCATCTCTGCTGGGCCGCGGACGAGGTAAGCGAATTCCCCCTCGAGCTTTTCCATCTCCCCGACCTCACCAAGATCCTCTCCATCGAAGCATGGGATTCCATACTCTCGGAGGAGGACCGGCGGAATCTGGTCTCCTTCTTGCCCCAGATGGAAGAAGAGCGCACCTTGAAGGACACTCTGAGGGAGCTTCTCTCCGGTGAGTCTTTCAATTTCACTAGCCCTTTGCAAGATCTGTTGAATCTGTTGAAATCGGGGCAATGCAATCCGCGGATTACGCCCTATCGGAATGCCCTTCTCTCCTTCGAAAGGAGAGAGCATCATCACAATGTGAGGGAGTACCATAACCATATGATCAATCGGTTCCTCGAGATGAACGATCTATGGCAAGACTATCCGTGTTGTAGCATCGAGGAGAAATTGGAGATATGGAGGAACTGGAAGCTGGAGCGGGTGAAGCCCCCGTCTGCGCAGTGCGCCGAGGAAAGAAAAGCGGGATCTTTTCATCAGAGCGTTCGAGTGCAGAATCTCTTGTCTCGTGGGGCAAGGATTCAACCTTCAAAGGCGATTGATGCCAGTGGTGCTTTTGTTCGTGATAGAATCGAACTAGATTCTGTAGCTTCCATGGCAACTAATAAGAAGAAGAAAATGAAGAAAAAGAAGAAAAAGAACCAGCAGCAGCAGCAAAACAGCGGCTCTGAAGGGTATGGTGCGAATGCTGTCACCGTTGTTGAGGCAATTGAGGAACCGAAAGCTCCGAAGGGGGTTCTGAAATTGCTCCCAAAAGCTTCAACAGCACCTACTACGAAGAAGAAGAAAAAGAAGAAGAAGAAGAAGCAGATGACAATGATGATGATGATGATGAATGGGTCATCCTCGAATGCTTCCCTTACTTGCCCGCTCTCACCATTCGATGCTGATGAGATGCAAATGGTGGATTCCTCCTCCATCTATCGTGGAGGTGATCGGGATGTTGAGGATGATCTCATCACATCTTCTTCAGTTATGTATGATCAGCCTGTGCTTATGATATCAGAGAGACGAACAGATACCTCTCCTGTTCAAGAGATTGTCATGGAGGATGTAACCGTAGAAACGAGAGCAGAAACCATGGTGAAACCCTCCATAGAAGAAGAAGGAGGAGGAGGAGAAGAAGAAGTAGAAGCAGCAGAAGAAGAAGCAGTCAAGCATGGAGTTTTAAAAGAGAGAAGTATGAGTGTAGTCGAAAGGCTTGATGAGATCCTCGAAGATAGAGTTCGTGACATTATGCAGCGAGAGCAAACTCTCTCTCAAGGGTTGGATGACGAGAATCCAGGCATCGGTATCAAAGTCGAAGAGATAAAAACATGCATGCCTGATTTAGCTATGGAGAGTAAAGATGAGAATGGCGAAGGAGCATATGAGAATGTCAGAGTCAACAGTATTGCTGATGATGAGCAGACATCTTTGGAAGGCAACAGAGACGAGAAGAAAAGAGAAGATGGAGATGTAGTAATGGCAAGAGGCCTTGGCATGGAGGAGCCATATCTTGCTGCACAGGAGATGCAAGATGTCCTAGAGGAGAAATTTGAGCTAGAGTCAGAAGGAAAACCACTGAAGAGACGGCGAAAGAGACAAAAACCAGCAGAAGAGAGCCATGTTATGCAACCTGCTGGAGAGGCCTCACTATCAGAAATCACTATGACTCCATCGAAGTGTACTAAAAAGGCTATTGTACCTGTTCCTCCATTGGCATCAAGCTTTCCATTCTCGGTATTATACTTGCTTTCAGCCGTGAGGTGTGCTCTAATTTGTCATCCTCTAGAGTCGTTAATGCTCTTCAACGGGGAGAATAGCTACGGTGGAGATTATCTGATTGCACTTGAACAAAGCTATGCCCAGGGCAATGAGCAATCCATTGTGGGTGAAGGTGTCACTGACGCCAGGGGAAAGGAGCAAGATGAGAGAAGGCATGGACTACCTGCTGTGCCTCTTCACGAAATAGTGAGAAGAGTTCAAGCTAATCCTGGCGACCCAAGAATCCTCGAAATTCAAGAGCCTCTTGAAGGGCTTGTCCGTGGGGTACTCAAGGTTTTATCTAGCAAGGCAATGCAGCCATGTATAAAAGGATGGAAACCCCTTGTGACGTATAATAGACAGGTTCGAGGCTGGTCGTGGGTAGGGCCCTTGTCATCAACAAGCAACCTTGATGAGCTTGATGTAACGGTGGAGATTTCACACGAAGCATGGTCGGTTCCACCCAAGACTCTTTACAAGTTGCAAGAAGGCTTTGGGAAGTGGTGGAATCATGAGCAAGATATAATGCAACACCTCGGTCAGATTGCGCTCCTTCCACTGCCTGTGACCATGACCCTTGTAGATGAGAAGGAAAGGTTTCGGGAGCTTCGAGCCCAGAAAAGCCTCATCACAATCAATCCTACTTCGGAAGAGATGAAGGCCTACTTCCGGAAAGAAGAAGCACTTCGCTATTCGGTTCCAGATAGGGCCTTTTCATACACATGTCTGGATGGTCGGAAGTCAGCTGTAGCCCCCTTGAGGCGGATAGGAGGGAAGCCGAATTCGAAAGCTCGAGACCATTTCATGTTGAAATCCGATCGCCCTCCACATGTGACCATCCTATGTTTAGTGCGGGATGCTGCATCGAGGCTTCCAGGAGGCATCGGTACAAGAGCAGATGTGTGCTCTCTCATCAGGGACTCTCAGTACATTGTGGAAGAGGTCTCAGATGTGCAATTGAACCAAGTTGTTAGTGGGGCTTTGGACCGATTGCATTACGAGAGAGATCCTTGCGTCCGGTTTGATGGGGATCGGAAGCTGTGGGTTTATTTGCATACCGATAAAGATGATGAGGACTTTGAAGATGATGCCACATCATCTACCAAAAGATGGAAGAGGGCAAAGAAAGATGGAGCCGAGAACCCTGAGCATGTGGACAACCCTGAGTTTGGGCTGAACCAAGACTATGATTATCATCCTAGCAAAGAAGATCATGACTCCTGTGGTCTTATGCTGGATTTCAATCACGATCTGTCTTCAGTTTATTCTGCAGTAGTTGGAGGCGAGCTATTATTTGCAAACCCTAGTACTGGGTCTTTGATGCTTCAACATGGGCTTGATGCTGCATTCCATGGCCAAGTTCGGGACGATGGTGTATTGCCCTTCATCGAACTTCCTCCTTCGATACAACCTTCTTGTGTAAATATGCAACAAAGCCACCCTATGGGCTGGGAAGTTTTGGGCAATAGATGGAGCCAAGAGGCTCAATACCACTCAAGTGATCATATTGTACAGGATGATTATAATGTGTCGTGACATGGGGATTAGCAAAGTTGCAAGTTGAGGCGTTGAAGGCTGGTTGATGCTCGGGTCTACAACCATCATATTACTATCTTCTGCAGATGTGATGAGGATATATATATGCCTTGGCTCTTCCTTTAAAATGCAGTGGAGGATGATGAGATCTTCTAAATTTATCGAAACCGAATCATGTCAGATATTTTGATCCTCATTTCGAACAAAGGAGACATTGCTGACTGACGTTGGAGTGAATGCCGGAGCTCAACGGCATGCATATACAGGAAATTTGTATTTGTGTATAGGCTGCAGAGGTGGAAAAACGTTCACCAATATACACTGTTTCTTCTTTCACAAAATGCATCAGTAAGGTGGGAGTACTAGCTGGGAATCAAGCTGTTTTTGTAATTTGGTTGAGCGGATATTATGGATTCTTCGAGGGGGTTGATTGAACAACATAATCCCTATCAAAAACCATATGATGTTATACACTTCTACTCTGAATGAATTGATGGTTCCATGTCAGCATGAATTTGTCCAAAGCTTTTCGAGCTTTTTTCCTTTTGTCAGCCCTTTGTTGGTAGGGTTAGGTGAACGAAGAGTAATCAAAAAGCGATGCCATATGGCGAATCAATTAAAGCAACAGCTCTTTGCAAATAAAATCTTTCTTCAGCTTTTCAATGGTGTGCTGTAATGTTGAGATTCTGTCCTCCAGATAGCATAATTTCATTACATTTGTATTCTGCCCATATTCTATGCATGGGCACATACACTTTGAGTTTACAGAGATCTGTTCTGCAATGGAGCTCTGAAGTGCTCATCAGAACTTACATTACTGGTTAAGCTGTTATATACAAGTTAACCATCTGGTTTGAGTTTATTTGAGAATCAAATAACGCCAAATACTTTTCTAGATTAAGCCAAAGGATGTGATAAATCTCCTCTTTGCATCACTTGACACCCATTTACAACTAAATGGAGGGGGAAACTGTGCAACTAGAATCACCCGATTCCCAAATCTTGCAGAATATTTGAATAGAATCAAGTTGCAAACATACTAGAAAAACTCGGGGATAGGGGATCTCATCAACCCTTCCTTGCCTTCATAAAAGCTGCACGATAGAATCTTGGTGGGCTCAGGAAGAAAGCAATGGATCACACGAGGTTCTCAACAGCAATCTCATGTGGAAAACAAATAATGATGTAACAGATTCGACAAATGAGGAAATGAGATGCAATTAGAAGTTTTTCATCGTCAAAAAAACCAGGTTCTGCAGGTTATAAGACAAGGCCTTCATCAACTTGCTTCCTTTCTTGTATTTCTTTTCCATTTAGCCATGGATGCACGTAGCAGAGTTCCAACTTTTAAATCAATATCTGGTTCATAATCCAAACGTCAGGCCAGATTTCAGAACAAATTACCATCACTTTCCTCGTTGACCGCCAACTCAAACATCATACACAAACACCAAAAGCTATAACAAACAACCTTAAGCTTTGTGCACTCGCAAACACACTCATACTATTAATTTCATATCTCAATATATCTTTTCCTTTTGTTATGACAGAAAAGATCTTAACAGATAAGACAACCAAGTCATTAATCTACAAGGCCAGAAAATGTTAGAACATAGACATGTTAACCAGCAGTATAAGGATAAGCAAAGACTTATAGCATAGTAGCATGGCGTAAATCATCTACATTCTTCAAATAGAGGACCTAGCGATGGCCTGCATATGGTCCATAATCTGGAGATCGGCTTCGATAGTACCGTGGTGATCTGGAACAATCAAGAACAGAAGGAACAATAAACCCTAAACCATAGCAAAAAAAAAAATAATAGATTGGGCAACAAAACAGATTTTGGCAAACAATAACACATGCAGATATATACACAAAAGATGCCTCAGCAAAACGTTACCGTGACCGTGAATACTGTCTATATCCAGGGCTTCTTCCCCGTCCATAATCAGGGCTGTCTCGCCTCCCCCTGCCACGAGAGCTCGGACTAACACTATGATCTTCACGAGAATCTCTTTCCCGTGCAGCATATTCAACAGTTATAACCCTGTCCAATATCTTGCTGTCACAATGAAACTTAAATCAGCATGTATAGTTGAATGCATAGTGAAAACAATTTTTCAAAAAACATTAGTGTCGTGTGCCCACATATGAAAACAAGTTTTGCAATTTCTTTAATGGTGTAAATTTAAACGTGTATGACGTAATCCTGTAAATTTTGTTTAGTGTATTTTAACTGTTATGTATCACTCTGTTTACACATTGCATAATAGAATTTTTTTTCCTAGTTTTCTAGTTCCATAGGTTTCTCGTACATGTGTCTCTCCTCTATCATATATGAATGATTTATCTTCTATGAATATCTCTTTGATGATACCAAACCATTTATAATCATCTATGCATTTATCTCTCCTCTACGACCTAATGGTTTCTCACCATATGACGCTTTGTCTCACCCTGTATCAGTTGAGAGCATGAATAATCCAATTGTCCAAAGAATCATTTGAGCTTGCATAATTTAGACCAACCTCATGTTAGTAGATTCCAGTGCTTTTATCGCATCTTCCAATAATTCGTACTGGATGAAGGCAAAGTTCTTCCGGATCCGTACTTGGGAAATCTTTCCATAAGGCTCAAAATGGCGTTCCAAGTCACGCGACCTTGTGTCAATTGGATCAAAATTCACAACAAAGAGCGTCTTTGTAGGCCTTTGCTTTGTAATGTTTCTCCTAGCATCTTCGCGACGTTGAACAGATCCACCACCTTGCTGTGATCACAATTAAACCAATGTTAGCAATAGCAGTAACAGACTAGACTACAAACAGGCAGAGAAGCTCAATCATTTCTCAGTAAATTTCTCAACCTTAGCCCATTCTACACGGAGACGTCTCCTTTGTCTCCCAAATTCATAATTATCGAGTGCTCTAATTGCATCATCAGCATCACGATCATCATCCATGTAGATAAATGCAAAACCTGCCATCCAGCCCAATAAAGAAAAAGGAATTGGTGAATCACATTTGGTTTATGTGTCCTACGATTACACACCTAGAGAACATAGGTTGTCATAAACAAACATTCTACTAACAGCAAAAACATGTTTGAAGTGTCTTAGGATGGAAGAGTCAGCTACAAGGGGATGAACTGCACGTTGACAAAACGGAGAGTCCTTCAGTCAGGATGTGACCGTTGATTACGGAATTCAATGGACCAGGATGAACTACAAGGATGAATTGGTGCAATCTGTGGATGATGATCCCCTTTGCTTTTATTCTATCTGTTGTAGTGTGTCAAATAAGATATGGGACTTGAAAAAGGCAAGAGGCTTCCGAGCATGTCATCAAGAACAATTGGGTTTCCGAGCATCAAAGACAAAGCCTGCGCCAAATCAAAACTTAAGTATCTTGTCCACATTCAGAGGGATAGGGGTTTAAACCGTACAAACCATTTTCTTAAAAGAGAGAAATACCCTACCAACCAATCGAGAAAGAAATTGTTTTCAAGGTTCTTTTGCAATCATAAAAGAAAACCACCATTCAGTAATTATGGTCCAATCCATTAATTTTTAACTTTTCATCTAACTTCACAGATTGCACAAGAGAAAGTTCTGGTAGCAAAACCTCAAGACATAAATATATTATAATTTACCTAGCATCCGAGAGCACAATTGGGGCAGTAGAAACCATCTCTCTCCTACTAGTACCTACTACTACACTCAGATGCAGATAAAGCACTTCCTCGCATCAACATGTGCTCAGAACTATCCACATTATCACTTTATCTCTTGAGCACACACTTTACACGGAGTGGTTATGTAATAGACTAAAAATACACTTTCCATCTAAGACGGAACACGTATTATATCTACTACTTCAGCTGATTTTCTATTCTCAAACCCCATAATTTTTCAAGAATCACAATCCAATTAGGAATTGAAAAGAAATGGTTTCAGAATCAAGCAAGGCTTATGTACGTACCAGACTTCATATCCACCCTGTCGACCTTGCCATATCTGACAAACAATCGCTCGATCTCTGATGATCGAGCATCATACTCGAAATTGCCACAAAAAATTGGTCTTATAGACGCCAGTTTTGCGATGTGAAATGGAAGGCTGGCCCCCCAATCTGTGTTTATAGAGAGAAACGAAATCTCAGAAACAAACACGAGCCCAAATCGGTTAAAAAATATAGTACGCATGAAAACACTTTGAAAAAAGCACCAGAACCAGAGACTATAACTTCGGGACATAAAACAATTCCCAACAGAATAAGGAGAAAACCCCTACCAATAAAAAGGAAGTAGTGAAAACCATCTTGTCTCATAATTTATACTACTCGAGAGGCACATTAAAATAGAAATGCACAATCGTAAAAATCGGTAATAGCATGAGAATAAGAAATGGAGACCTTTTAGCGCGACTCGGCACTAAATCAATGAAGAAAAAACGGGGACAGAAATGGTGTAGACACCAAAGCTCTGAGACTAAAGCATCAGAACCGAAAAAAAAGGAACAAAAAAAGAGCCCAACCTCAAGCCAAGAACAAAACACCAGAAACATGTGATCAGAGACACCAAAGCACGAGATAATCTAAGAGATGCGAGACTCCCACAATAAACACAGGAAGCAAAGAGGAGGTTCCTTTTCCAAGCTGGACCAGTTTGGCATCAGGTGTGGCAGAGATTTCCGACACAGCCCGCCAAGCAAGCCTGCCAAGAATATTTGCTTCTTGAGCAGGGTAAACGAATCAGGGCATGAAACAAAAGATGGTCGATGGATAGATAACAGAAGAAGAAAGAACCGTTTTGTCGCCTCGATCAGAAACCGGAGGAAATCAGACAGTAAAGATCATAAAACCCATCAAAGAACAGGAGGGAGGGGTGGACACAGACACAGAAACACACGGATACACACACACACAGACGATCGTACCTTGGAAACTCGAATTTGGTGGAGCTGGTGACTCTGCACCGTCTTCTTCGTCCTTCGTCCCTCGTCTTCGTCTTCGTCTTCGTCTTCTTCAAAGCTTTTTTTCTGTTTATCTGCAGCACTTTGATTTTCACCATTTGTGGATGTATGCATGTGTGCATGTATGCATGCATGTGTGCATGCATGCATGCGTGTGTGTATGCATGCATGCGTGTGTGCATGCATGTATGTGTGTGTGCATGCATGTGTGTGCAGGCATGTGTGTGTGCAGGTGTGCATGTGTGCGTGCATGTGTGTATGAGTGTATTATGTATGTGTGCATGTGTACGTATGCATGCGTGTCTGTATGTATGTATGTATGTATGTGTGTATGTGAGCGTGCTTGTACGCACATACGTATGTATGTGTGCGTGTGTGTATGTATGTATGCATGTGTGTGTGTGCCTACATGTATGTGTGTCTATATGTATGTGTGCATGTGTGTATGCGTGCATGTTTGTATGCACGTATGTATGTGTATGCCTGCATGTATGTGTGCCTGTGTGTATGTATGTATGTATGTATGTGAGCGTGCGTGTACGCACATACGTATGTTTGTGTGCGTGTGTGTATGTATGTATGTGTGTGTGTGTGTGTGTGCCTACATGTACGTGTGTCTATATGTATGTGCGCATGTGTGTATGCGTGCATGTTTGTATGCACGTATGTATGTATGCCTGCAAGTATGTGTGCCTGTGTGTATGTATGTATGTATGCGAGCGTGTGTGTGTATGTATGTATGTGTGTGTACGTGTGTATATCTGTATGTGAGCATGTGTGTACGTACATATGTACGTATGTGTTTCTATGTATGCATGAATGTAGTATGTATGTATGCATGCATGTATGTATCTCTATGTATGTATCTCTATGTATGTGCGTGTATGTATGTATGTGTATGCATGTATGTGTGCATGCATGCATGTGAGCGTGTGTGTATGTACGTATGTATGTTTGTATGTATGTGTGTGTGTGTGCATGTACGTATGTGTGCATGCGTGCGTAATTATGTGTATGCATGATTGCATGCATGTGTATGCGGGGTGTGTGTGTGTGTGTGTGTGTGTGTCTGTGTAGATGTGGGTATGCCATGTAGTGCATGCATGTTGTTATGCATGTACGTGTTACGTATGTAGCATGCATGTGCGCATCTGCCATGCCCATGCATGACAAGCACAGACGCGTGGTGTTTGTTATGCAAAGATCACGCACATACCCACCAAAAAATCTGGTCTGCAATCACGACTCGACCAACCGATGATAACCGCTTCGCACTCCATATCAATAACTTCCTTCTAATACGCTGGAGCAATCAGCAATTCTAACGCAAGTTTACTACTAGTCTGGTAAACACGAATACGTGCCTTGCTGTAGTGCCTTCTGGAATCCACTCGAATCCACCCAGGATATGGTGATACCAAGCTGGCGGAGGAGGTTCTCTTGCCCAGAAAAATGCCAATGTCTCGCTTCTAATCGAGTTCTGCGTTCAAACGGGCATAGAAGAAACACCACGTGCTACTTCTGCCCTTAGTAAATTGCAACCGGTTCCTTGCATCAAACCCACTATTTCCTTTCTGTTATATGACCGTTGACGAACCTCGCTCCTAGAATACCTGTTGCATTTGCCACTTTATATGATGACATTGCCTCATCAGAAATGAAAAACAAATCTATGATGCTATACGGCATCTATGGTGCTATACGGCACCCATGTCTGACCAATCTCGACATCATAAAAAGATTCTCCTTTTTTACTCTTACAAAAAGCACAACTTTACTCGTTGCGCGCTTCTCTGGTGTTAGAATAGTTTGTGATCCATTCAGAAGCAAACCCATACATGACATTGTTCCAACCTTAAAAGTCCAATAATGAGATTGCGCAAACTCTATTCGTTCTGGTATCGACTCCTATAGCTCATCAAACTTATTCCAAAATCGTGCAACTTACTAAGTATCTCGAGTCACAAAATCCGTCGTCCTTTTTCTATCTTACGATACTCCATTCTTGCATATTTACAAAGTGCATGATTAGAGAATGAAGTTCCTGCCATGGATCTAGTTGACAATCGGAAATATGCAAAAGCATAAAATATATTTGACCTCGATAAACTAGCCCCACTATTCCTTCTATTAGATTAACCACATTTTAACAAATTCTCAGCTCGCACAAAACAAGTTCATTCATATTATTACTTATCGAAGAGAATGCTCCAAGGCCATGATAATGTGTGAATGCATGTATGGATGGATGGCACGAATTGGGTTTCACGCTTATATGATGGTGGTTATAACCAAGAATCCCACACTAGCAATTATAACTGGAAATCCTAGAGTTCCCAGATCAAAAGGAGACAATATCGTGCAATGCATGATGACCATGTATGTCCATCCATCCATCTATTGATAAACTCTCTAGACCTTTAAAACCCGCAGGTCTGGAACAGATGGGCGTTCTATCAAGGCAAAGAGACGATGTACATGATGGGAGCATTGAGAAATTCATGAAACACATACGAGCTCCTTTTACGGGTGTTGCTGAAACGACGGATCGAGCTGTTTAATTGTCACAGGCCTTCCGGGCATTGTAAAACTAGGTTCTCGATTTTTAACACGCGTTTTTGGGGAGTCAAAGCTCTCTCTCTCTCTCTCTCTCTCTCTCTCTCTCTCATTGGCCACATTCTCTGTATAAGATTTGTGCTTAGAAGATTGGCCATAGAATAGATTCCAGATAGATTCCAGACAGATTCCAGAAATATTACCCCTTGCAATGTTGGGCTTATGTTATGTTTACGTAAATTGCAACTCTAATCTCCTCGAAGGGCTTTTCTTCTCTGCTTCCACTCTTGCACAGTCTTCTCGCTCAGTGATTCGTCGCGAAGATGGCGAACAGCGGCAGGAAGAAGCAGCTCCTCAGCAAGCAGCAGCCTCAGCAGCAGCAGCCTCAGCAGCAGCCTCAGCAGCAGAAGCATCAGCATCAGAAGCATCAGAAGCATCAGCATCCGAAGAAGCAGCATCAAGAAGCAGGGACTAGAAAGAGACGCAGGAGTGAGCTCAGGGGACGCAATTCGATTCATGGGGCGGCTATGGAGCATCCGACAACAGGAGGTATTTACACACATACCCACATGCATACGTGCATCTACATGCACACACATGCGTACACATACACAAACATACCACATCGCACATACGCACATGCACCTAAACACACGCATACTCATGCATGCATACATAGAATTCCACGCACACACACTCACACACATGCATACACATACATATTTACATACATACACATACACCATAGCATACACACATACATACGGAATGCGTTTGTACATGCGCACATACACACATATCGGAATGTGCATGTACATAAGAAAAAATTCATGCATATCTACATCGTCCATATCTGTACAGGATCCTATGCGTACATGCATCCATTTTTACATAGATGCGCACATACATGTACATATATAAGCTCATGCATACATGCATACCTATGTACACATATATACATACATACACGAGTTCTGTTATTTTCGCGCTTTCTGCTCGTAGCATGAGTCGGTTCAATATCTCTTTTGATTTCTCCTACTCTTTTGATGCGTTTAAACATTATCTTGGATTTTGGCTCTATAGAAAATGTGCAGGTTTCAGCTAGTTGTTTTTGCAAGCTTTGTGATTTTTACCAATGTTTCACTTCTGATTTCCCTAATTCTGTTTCTGAGAGGGTGTGATAGGTAGAAGTTCAGAACTTGAACACAAGAATAATGGGAATGGGAGTGAGAAGGAGAACAACTCCTATAGTGATGATGATGATGATGAAAATACTCCAATGTCTGCATATCAGGCCCTTCTAGGGTCATTGGGATCAAAAGGAGGAACCTTTACTCGAGCATTTGCACAAAGGTGAGTTCACTTTTCTTCTTCGCTCCCTCGTAGAAAATTTAATGCTTGAAAATCAAGTACCGTTTCTCAGAACTCCTTTCACAAAATGGTCAAAATCCGCTGGATGCTCGAGGTTGAGCTATCTATTTTTCCGAGACAACTTTATGTAATGGAGAACACACACAGAATTGATGGTGCCAAATTCAGATCTGCTGTTAAGACCTGTGCATTGCATTTTTTCAAATGTTTTCCATCATGCATAGCTCTTAAAATTTGCAGATTTTATGCACAAAATACTTTCACGCATTCTGCATTTTCGAACTACAATTTCAGAATGTTCCATGCATTCTGCATATCTAACATAGTTAAGGTATGTAAGTATGCTATGTATTCAACAAGTATCTTATGAACTAGAGAAATAAAAACAACCAAATTTAGTAAACTATCTATTAAATGCAATATTCTGCATGTTTAACACAGTTTAGCCTCACAGTATGTATTTAAAGGATTTAAAAAGCATATGTTTTCTAAGTATTTTACAGAAACAGGACTCCCATGCGATTATCACATGTATGATGATTCATTTGCAGCTTTTGTCAGTTTGTTTACTACTTAAAATTTTTCTTTCCAGGCAAAGGGAAGAGCAAGGCTTGAGCTCTAATGATGACAGTCTGAGTGGCAAGGACGATGATGATGTTTCTGAGGAGGATGGTAGCATTGGAAATGATGAGGTTTCTATTGATGCTGACGAGATTGAAGATGAGTCTGACAAAGAGATCGGAGAAGATTTTGATGATCACAAAGGTGGTGTGTGAGTCTGTTAATAGATTGTTATCATTGAACATGGTTTCCATGAAAGGGAATGACCTCTGCCCACTTCAAATCGTATCATGGTTGCTCTTTTACTATGGCTCTGTATTATTGTGTAATGCTCAGCAGTATTATAGGACAAAGTTACATGGAATAAATGTTACTAAGGATTCTCGAGGAAAGTTTCCTTGGAAGATTTGTTTCCAGATGTTTTGAGGAACTTGATGCTCTTGCAACCTTTAGGAGAATCCTAGATAATTCCAAGGATTTATTATTTGTGAAGAAACTAGGACACAAGTAATGTGTGGAGATTCCTGAGGCTAGTTTCCTTGGAAAATTTAATTCCAGATCTTTTGTGTTCTGGCAACCTAAATAATTTCAAGGTCTTATTTAATGCCAATATCGAACTGATTTTCACTGTGCTGCTAGTGGTTTAAAGGAATTTTCTCCAAGGAGAGGGTTTTTGGCTATTAAAGATTTGATTGTACACGTGCATATCTATGTTTGTCGTGCTAATGGTTTAAGATGCGTCATCTTTCTAGGGGAGATACATTCTTCAAAGTTGGAGAAAGCAGCTGCTATTGTTCAAGATGAGGAAAAGCAATTAACTATGGGAATTGAGAACGCTCAACAAGAAGAAAGTGAAGATGAAGTAGTTACGACAGCACAAGGTTCTCATATGAAGTAAGTGGATATTGTTCTAGAAGTGATTCCAATCAATTGCGTGTTTTTAACTTTACTCCTTTTTACTTCTGTATAGTGCTTTCAAGAAGCACTTGGAATACGCTCTGACGGATATAGAAGCTGCAAAATTGTCAAAAGGGGTACCAAAGTTTAGGTGCCAAGTTGTTGCAGCTGGTATTCCAAAATGTAAATGGGTGACCACATCAACAGATTTTCCAGTGGTGAGTCAGTGCCATTCTTTTAATAGACATCTATAATTTAGAGCTGATATGTCTCTTTCTATACATATTATCCCTCTAAGATTGTCTCAGGCCGCAAGGAAGCATGATAAATATTGTCAAATGGAATCTGTTTGATTTAAATTTTGCTAAGTACTTTTTTTGACATAGTGCTTAATCTAATGTTCGTGTTTGAGGGCATTTCAAAGTCTTTTCTTCAGTGTTACACATCGTTATTTCACTTCAACAAAGTCAAAATATGCAAATCTCCTATGTACACGCACATTCTCCATTCTTTTATTGTGCAACTAAACACTTTTGCTCATTTCATCATGTTATCTTGTTTATAGGAAGAAAGAGCTACTCATAATTGCGGTGTTAAACTGAGGCTCAGAAGTACCTGGCTCTCAAACCATAAGGATTTGCTTTGTGGGGACTTTGAAACGGATCGTCAATGCCAATTCTTCAATTATTGTACAACTCTCTCACACACGTGTTCTTTAAATATATATATATATATATATTTAAAGAACTATATATATATATACATACACACACACATAGATACATACATACATATAGATAGATTGATAGAGAGAGGTAGAGATTATATTATCATCTTTGAAGGTGAAGTATAACCTGTCCAAAAGTACACATTCACATGTCACATGTGGAAATGCGACTCTGGAGTACTCTGGAGTACCTTCAGCCCCCATATTCTGGATATTTCTTTACTTGCCGTTTCTCTCTGTATGTGCTCCTTTATAGGTTGAAGTGCTCAGACATAATGTGTTCCACATTTTTCAGGTAATAGCTATCATGATGTCCAATATTCTAGAAGGCCAACTTTCTATATTGATGGTGATGCACAGGATGGTGAAATCATGGATGCTTATCTTTTGCATGTGGTAAACTGTCCAATATTTAAAATCGTTGACTACAGAGAACAGAGAAAACAGAAAGAAAGTACTAAGGTTATTTCTTATGACAGCTGAATCACATAAGCAAAACACGTGATCTTGTGATGAAAAATAACGAGAAAACAAGTACTGCATTGGGCATTGAAGAAGCTCGAAGAGATCAAGGCTTTACAAGGCCCAAGGTTGTGATGCATTCCGATTCTGCATAATTTAGGCACTAATCTTTCTTGTAATTTTAGATTAGAATGCATCATTTGCATACAACAATAAGGTGTTTTAGAATTTTTATAAAACTATGGATGGTGAGATAAAATTAAAATTTCGAAAACGTAGGTGCTTTTGTGAATCCATGTTTGAAAACTAGATCATGTTTAACTTGGAATCGAGAGAAATATACTACAATGCATTGCCTAAGTTAAATTCCCGAGAAGTTCAGTACATATCAGTGAACCCCTATATTGTAATCATCAAATAATGTTAGACTAAAAGAAATGCTTGTAGCAGGAAATATGGTGCGAAGGATTGATTTGTTACTGGGATTTACATGACTATGTTGAGGAATATGTAGGCATATTACAATTAGTTCGTGAGTTCAAACATTCTCTTTTGCTAATACAGTTTCAGTTTCATATGGGGCAATTTTCATGCTATTTTGATACCGTTTCAGGTTCTGATTTTGCTTCCATTGCGTAGCTGTGCATTCAGAGTTGTGAAAAGGCTGCTGAATCTCGTCCCACCCTTGCAGAAGGTACTCATTTGTACAATGTGTTCTGTATGTATGTGTTATCTCAAAATATTTATGTTTAGGCATGCACCATATCAGTGGGGATGCCATGCAGTGGAACTCTCTATATATGATGGTGTAACTCTAGTCCTCTGATATTAACAGTCTTTACTGGAAAGATGGGTAAGTACAGTGTAAATGCAAAAATTCAGATAGCGCTAGCAGTAAACACTTGAATTCTCTGGCCTGTTTTGATTATATAGAATACTTCATATTAATATCGTATGATTAGTCATGCATATGCATTCTCATGGTTTTTGATGGTGTTTGTCTTACACTACTAGGGGGATCATTTTCCCATTCCTTTTGTTCTTAAATAAAGCTTATTGGATTTGGCATTATTTGATATGTGTCAAACTTCAAACATGCATTTGCACTATTTAATTTGCATTTGGAAAAAGTACCAGAATACTCTTGGAAGCTCACTTATGTACGAGATTATGTTCCAAATTTACTAGACTACCCCTATAAAAATAAAAATATACTTTATAAACTAATTATACACTCAAATATACATGGCATGTTTACAAACTACCTTTAGATCTGAATATCTTCTTGAACGTGATGGTGAATTAGGATTAGGGTTAGGGTTTTGTTTGGGTCAGTATCCTTGGGCTAGGTTTAAGGTTAGGGTAGGGTTAGTGTTAGGGCTGGGTTCAGTATCCTGCTCAGAGATGGAGGGCAATGCATAGGCCACGATGGTGTCTAGATTGGTGAGCAGAAGATTTTTGCCATGCATACAACTAATCTTCTTCTTGGGCATTATTGTGGAGTCTAAAAGCTTGGAGCAGAGTGATGCTTGAGCAGGGACTTGGCTGTTAGAGGTAGCAGCAGCTGCCAACATGTTAACCGCATCACCCCGCTCATGTATAAGTGGCTGTTATTATAGTCGTAATTGAAGCTACAATGGCGAACTTGGCACCATGGTTAGCTACAGATTCAACAGACCTGTATTTTTTAAGGCAAGGGTAGTTTGGTAAATCTGAAACATGGAGGAGTATTTTGATAAATAAATGAACTTCAAAGGGTACTCTGGTACTTCTCCTTTGGTTAAAATATGTATGTAGTGGCAGTACGGTAAATAAGTTTGCGTTTTAAGGATATTTCAGTAAATAAGGCTTGTATATTTGAGTGTTTGATTCCTTTTTAATGGCATTTTTCTTTTAAGTAAGGGTAATTTGGTAAATTTGAAACATGGAACAATATTTTGGTAAATGAGTGAACCTTCAGGGGTAACTTTTCCCTTTATATTATATGCTTCTTTTATGTCGTTTTAGTAGTGGTTATTGTATTTTGGACGAGATAGAAATATGATCTATTTCATGCTTAATCTTTTCTTACTGCTCCAGAGTACTGTGGAACATAAATCAAGGTTTTATGATGAATTTGGTGTGGAAGAAGATTCAGATTCAGATGATCATGCAACAGAAAAGAAGCCATCTAAGCCAGCTGATTACAAAGCACTTTTTGATGGCAACAACGATGATCATTTTCGGATAGGCATAAAGCTCACAAGGTTTGATGTTAATAAATTGTGGTTTCATGTTGTGCAAATGCATAATTGTCTTGGTCTTGCTTTAGAACTGGATAATTCTGCATTCTCTGGCTGTCCAAGTCATCTTGCTAACTCACTTGTTTTTGTTAGACAGCAATGCAAATATACTAGCTCGGTTTTGCAGACAATGCATGCTGTTAGCACCCACATAGTGTGTTGTGTACTTCTGAGATCAGTGATGGCATTTCACCCTTGAAAACTTTGAGACCATTTATTGACCATTCCATTTCTTTTGCAGGAAAAGTGTGAAGCTTTACAGTGATTTTTATTCATCTGATTTGATTATTGCCTCTCCTTTGGGTTTGATAACAGTAAGTTCACTGAAATAAATGTTTTTGTATTTATTATCACAAAAAGGTTTATAAAATTTAGTCTTTCGCCCTTTCAAATTACTATAATTTGAGATTAATTTTGAAATTTTCCTTCTGAATTTATTGTTCCTCTTAAAACAGAGAATTGGAGAAGCAGAACAGGAGAAGGACAAGGATGTTGATTTTCTATCTTCGATTGAGGTAAGAAAACGAGTTAGGTTGTCCAAAACTTCCACATTATCACTTGTACAACAAATTGGTAGGATTAAGAGAATGTTCCAATATGACGTAATGAAATCTGATGACTTTCTGCTCATTTGCATCCAAGTGACACGTGCTATATACTTCATTTGCAACATGACTTTTGTGTTGAAATGCAGAATGAACAATTGCTGCTTTTGATGTAGAACGGCAAGACATGCTCTCCATACTTGCATCTAGTTTGAGAATCCTCAGTCTCACACCAATAAATGAGGGCTTCCAATCTGTGAAACAATGCATTCCTGATGTGGTTGATACCAAATACACGACTTTCATGATGGATGAATCTGGAATATAGTTATTATTTAGTACTACTGTGTCTATTTCTGTACAATAAGCTAATACAAAAATACCAAAATACTGTCAGTTTTCCTTTTCTGATAGGATACAATGTTTGATGCAATATTTGGCAGATTTTAATAGTTGATTATGCGGAATGCATACTTATGCAGGTAAGATGGAATTCTTATGGATGTTATTTGTTTTCCATTTTCACTCTTTAAGCTTTTATTTTTCTTGCAGAACTGGTCTCATGTGGTTGAGATAGGAGAACAACTTAACAAGATTCCAGTGCAACAACATGGCACCGATTTCATGCGAATAAGGGAATGGTAAAAGGTTATAAGTACGTTCATGTATAGCATTGGCGTTTGGAAATACAGGCCTCCTTTGATTTTGGATGCATCATATTATCTGTAGGGTTTTGAATGGTAATGCTCGGTATTATCGGCAATCCATCATTCTCTCTGCATTCGCTGATGCTGGTAATGTAGGATACATGTGGCTACAATATTTCGATTTTTTTTAAGGAAGTCTAAACTCATGATATGTATGTAGGGATTAATGCGTTCTTTCATAGATCCTGTTTTAACTATGCTGGCAAGGTAAGTGATGTTTTATGCATTCGTTTCTATCAAGTGCACTTCTCTGAATTTCAATCCATGCAGATCAAATTGCGATGTGAACATCCTGGTGTCTTGTCAAAGGTTTTGTTGCAAGTACGGCAGGTATGCTTTAAGTGTTATTATATGATTCAAGGAATTTATTTCTCATAAGTCATAATATGGTTGCCATTTGAACCAAGAACATTGTTTCGATATAGGTATATGAACGCTTTAATAGTGATTCCCTGGCAGAGGCCGATGATGCCCGATTCAACCTATTTGTGAAGCAGGTAATTTTAATTTGATTAAAACTGTGGCTCTATTGGTAGTCTTGAGGATGCTGCAAATATTTTAAAGTCTATTCATTTTTTGTATTCAAGAGCTATGTGCTATAGTCTAAAATTCTCTTTCCTTTTTCTTTGGGTTTCAGGTCTTTATATCACTGAAGGAATCTTTGCAGGTGATTCTTTTTTTCAAATTGGATTGCGTTCATATTTGAAAATTTTGCTAACATTTCTACATGGAATCTCAGGGAGGAATAATGATTTTTGTGAGCTCTTATTTCGACTTTGTTCGACTGCGCAATTTTCTAAAATCAGAAAACATGTCATTTTGTCTTCTTGGCGAGTATGCAATCAAATGCTCACTTTCTTTCTTTACCTTAGCATTTAATGAACATGGAACTGAAAATGTGCTCCTAATTTAAGTCTTCACGTATGCATCTGATTGTAATGCATGAGAGGTGTAAGGTTACGGTCATAAACCCACCAAATCTTTTCTGCACTGCAAAGAAACAGAAAATTTCTAACACGGCCCATATATCATTAAGTGTGAACAACAGGTCTTCATTAAGTCCAAATGCCTTGGCATAAGACGGTCAACTAGGTGATTAGTCTTGAGCTCTAAATACATGAACCTACTGTAGGTCACATTTCTGCTTGCTGGAATAGTGTCCAACACCTCATTTAAATGAATATATTCTTTCATGAAGCTGAAATATGTTGAGGGCTATGAGAAGAAGCCACATTTAAATGTTTAATTTTTCATGTTTGTTATTTTGTGACCTCTTGTTTGTTCACATTTCTTATACCACACGACATACATAGCAGCGTACTTGTGGAATTTGATTGCATCTTTATTTATTTTTCTTGAAGCTAGGCTTGCCAGGTCATGTTGTTTAATGGGAGACGATGTATTTTTGGATAGGTATACTAAGGCCAGTGATATTTCTCGTTCACGAGCTTGGTTCTTTCATGGGAAACGACGAGTAATGCTGTATTCAGAAAGGGCACACTTTTATCATCGTTACAAAGTAATTCTTTCATCCTATTAAAGTTTGAATCTTAACCATGTGTTGACATGTTATGATTTTCATTTTTTTGCTACTTTTTTCAGATCCGTGGCATAAAAAACCTTATCTTCTACTCTCTACCAGAGAATGCAGAATTCTATGCTGAAGTAAGTGTCAATTAATACGAAGATTTGAGTCCATAAAATATTTTCTAATCAGCCATCCTCATATTATTTTACATCGTGACATTGTCAGATAATGAACATGATGGAGGGCCTTGATAATCCCTCTTCTCTTGCTTTATTCTCTCAATTTGACAACTTGAAGGTGTGTGGTCTCCTATGGACTCTTTTCCTTCAAGACACTATGCTAGCAATGAAGTAGTGTGATGGATTTTGTCTGCATTTAAAAAGCATTGCATCACTAAACTCACACCTTTGTTAACTAGAACCTGCAGCTGGACAAATGATAATTGTATATGCACCCACACAATTTTAAATCTTACAAATTTTAATGTATTCTGCCGACTAAATTTCAATTGTCTGCAGCTGGAGAGAATCGTCGGGACATCACGAGCAAGCAAAATGTTAAAATCTGAAAACAGGACTTTCATGTTTTGTTAAAGATACAAAGGGGTAAGATCTGGATGCACCACGTCGAGTGACTCATAAGAGTCAGTAATCCATATCACGTGAAGAAAAGTGCTTGGTCATTTGGGAGCTCAATTACTGGCTTGCAAAACAAGCATCTGGACTGGTGGATTATCGGCAGTAGTAATGAGCCAGTATGCTCTGGATTATCGACTGTGGATGCAACCAATTTCATGCTACAAGACTACATTGGTGCAGCAATCTGTTCTTACCGATTACAACAGGCGTATTTAATGCTTGAAACATTAGGTGCCAAATCATAGCACCATGCAAAGTGAAGGCTGCATTTGCATGGCAGGTCTCAGACAAGTTTTGCTGGAGAGAAAACTGAACTTTGTAAAATGTGAGGAAGGCTCTGGAGGAGCATATATATATATATATATGTACTCATTTTGATTGTTAGATCCTTTCCCATTAATTGATTGGAAAGGTCTCTTGGACAGGGATGAATCAAATTTTGTTTCTTTTAACTTTCTGTTGCATGTATTGTATTTGGCCTCTTTGGAGAGAGATTGTGTGTTGCATGCTGAAAGTTTAGATGATCCAGGTAAAAAAAGCTGGGCCTCCCTTTCTTCACAGGAGTGTGTAGAAACCAGATACAGAACATATATGCAATTTGAGGTGTGCCAAAGCCTAAACCCTGAACTCTATATCATAAAGCCCAACAATTTCTTTCACTGTGCCAAACTGTTTAAAGCTTCTGGTTCAGGTTGCTCTGATGATGATGATGGCAAACACCATTACAGCAAGCAGCTGTCCGGATCATGGCAACATGGTAACTAACTTAACTGCCCTATGATGATGAGATATCTGAATATGGATGAATGCAATCTAAAGCCTAAACTGCCTGAACTGCCAATGATGATGAGACATCTGAATATGGATGAGACATGTGGAGCCCAAAACCCTGAACTCTATAAAGCCCATCAATGTCTTTCCTTGTGCCAAACTGTTGTTTAAGCTTCTGGTTCAGGTTCCTCTGCTGATGATGGGGCAAAGCACCATTACAGCAACCGGCTATATGGATCATGGTAGCATATGCATGGTAACTACCTCAACTGCCCTATGATGATGAGACATCTGAATATGGAATCTGAATTTGCATGTACGTATGCCTGTATGTATGTATGTATGTATTTATGTATGCATGGATCATCACTATGGCTTCTCATCATGCTGCTCTGAGACCTTTGTGGATTTGGATGTTATGAACGGATGGATATGGGGTGAGGATAGGACAGATGGGCGAAGTTCCTTGGATCTGTTTTGTGACTTCTGTTTGTTGCAGATGAGGCTCAGATGCAGAGCCCCACAAAGTTTGTGATAGGATAATCTGCCTCTCTGTGCCACTCTCAGAGCCCTGTGCTTCGAGTCTCTCATCATCAATCAAAGAGAAAGAGAACAACAGCAACGACGACACTGGTTCTTTCTATGCGCTTCTTGTAAGAGAGTCCCCCCCCCACCCCCCTTCCCCCCATCCTTCCCTCCCTCCAATCAGCCATGGCGGGGCGCTTGGCAAGGATCCATGCCCATCTGCAACCTCCTGCTTCAGCTCATGTAAGTGAATCCTTTTCTCCCTCCCTCCCTCCCTCCCTCCCTATACTTGCATAACCCTCTTTGTCCCGCCTGTAAAAAGATCCTCACGACCCCTCATCGCCCAAAAGCTGGAACCTCGGCTCTGTGTCTGCAATCAGAATATAGATAGCTCCAATAGATATCTTGCCCTTCTGTGATCAAAGGACCCAGACATGGTTCGTGATAAGATTCTTTTCTCGATCGGAAAGAGCCCACCAACAGGAACCTAATAGCAGACTGTTCATACGCATGTTGATTGTTGTTTCGTTGCAAGCATGGAGTCCACTCCTTGCATACTCAATCGTGGTCCAAATGCAGGGATTGCTGCTGGAGCAAGTTTTCAATCTAACTATATTTGTTTATCTATTTATAAGAGTAGAATCAGAAGGTGGAAGCATATAAATATAGGATCGGATATATCGATCTGAATGGAAGGCACACCATACCTGGAACCGAAGCCAAATTCTTTCATGAGATATAAGTGTATCTGTAGCTTGCAAGAGAAAATCAGCCTTTGCTAATCTTACAAATGAACGTTGCAATACCGAGTACACATTCTGTCTGAGATAAAGAAATGTATGTAGTGATAGTTTATGGATGGATTAGGGTTAAGAGTGTTGGAGGATCAGGTTTGAATGTGGTCACAGGTGTCATTGCATTATAAGTGTGGCACTCTGATTCATGAACTTGTTTAGGGAGAAATTTTCTATCATTTTCGTAGTTTCCTCCTTGGTTCTTAAATCTTTGTCTCATGCAAAAGTGATTGTGATACCAATACATGTGGAAATGATGGTGCAAACTGCAGACAAACAGAATATGATCTATCTACCTTGTGTGCACGAGTGTGGTTAACTGTTCAGAGAGAAAGATGGTTTTCAAAGTTCGATCCACCGTATGCAATGTAATTTGTGATACCTGAATCTCGGAGCCTTTCCTAAGGAATCCTATTGTCAGAAGGACCTCGTTTACCTCATTTTCTATTGATGTATTGTGGAGCAAGTGTAATGCATCCCACGGATCAAGTCATTTCTTTGTATCTTCAATTCCTCTCTATTGCGGTTTGTGTTTGGCCTTCCGATATTTTTACTAGCTTTCCATGCCATTCTAGGAAGTTGAATGTAAGTTGAATGTGTTTCTTCTTTAAGCTAAAATTTTTATTATTTGGATATTGATTTACATTTAAGTAGATGGAAGAAAGAGAAGAAATGAGTGAATGATAGAATCCATGTAATGGACGAGAAAGATGGAAATAATTTAATAAACACATGTGCAGGAAGGTGGAGCATCCATGACTATGGAAGCTTGCAGGGCCAAAGGTGGTGCCCCAGGATTCAAAGTTGCGTTACTTGGAGCTTCTGGTGGCATAGGACAACCTTTGGCTCTTCTCCTGAAGATGAACCCATTGATTTCCGTTCTCCACCTCTATGATGTTGTAAACACCCCGGGTGTTACAGCTGATCTCAGTCACACAGACACAAGTGCAGTGGTAAGTGTTTAACCTATGTTATATCCATGCACAAAAGGGTATTCGAGACCATATTAAAATGTCCGACCCCAGTAAATATATGCCAGATTACATGCTCACAGCATTAATGCATGTGTTTTAATATGAGATGTATCTGCGAAATAGTAATGTTTCAGGCAGATATATAGTACACATTATATGATAGTTATATTCAATATTTATGTCACGATCCTATCAGCTCTTGGTTCTGCTTGCTGTCTGAACACCTTATGAATCCAAGGGCTTCTCTAAGGTGGCGTTATTATGGTTCTGTGCAGATAAACATGTCTCAGTGTGAAGTATAAAGAGACGCTTTTATTTTGGATTATAATCTGGCGAAGATTGTAAATCATCATGAATATAAACATTCTCAAATGCTCTTAGATTCTAGGTTATGGAAAGGAAAACAGGGTCAAAAGGTAAAGCGTCACTTGTTACCTAGGAAAGTTAAGAATTTGATTTGCTTGATGCTCTTAAATTCCTGACACTTGTGAAGGAAAACGGGGTCAGAAAGGTAAAAATTCACTTGTTTTCTAGAGAAAGATAGAAATTTTAATTCTATTTGGTGCTCTTAAAATTCAATACATTCGTGACGGTCTATGTTTAAGAAGTTTGTACCTGTAGAGAGAATGAATCCTCCAAGCTAACATTAAAAAAGATGCATGGATAGATTTTACAATGTTGGAATGTATCTGATTAAAACTATCTTGTTTGGTATGGTGTGAAGGTTCGTGGATTTGTTGGAAAAGACCAGCTCGAAGCTTCGTTGGTAGGGATGGAGCTTGTAATCATCCCAGCTGGAGTCCCCCGAAAGCCGGGCATGACCCGAGATGACCTATTCAACATAAATGCAGGGATTGTGCGTACTCTTTGTGAGGGCATTGTGAAAAGCTGCCCCAAAGCTATTGTCCATATCATTAGCAACCCTGTCAATTCCACTGTACCCATTGCAGCAGAAGTGTTCAAAGCAGCTGGCATCTATGATCCCAGACGTCTTTTGGGAGTTACCACACTAGATGTAGTCCGAGCCAACACCTTTGTGGTAAAAACATGAGTCAAGAAAAAGATTGCATTAGCTGTATCTAGATAGTTCCTATATATATTTATAAATCTAACAAAGGCTAAATCAAGGGGTAATTTGTATTCTGGAGGGTAACAACATATCATATATTGGTGGCGGATACAACCCATCATTGTCTTCAGACAGATATCTACTTCAATTTCGTTCACTTTATTGCGATGTACATTGAATTGATGTTATTTGAAAATTTAGGCAGAAGTTTTGGGGGTAGATCCGAAGGCAGTCAATGTGCCAGTAGTTGGAGGCCATGCAGGCATCACCATTTTGCCTATACTTTCTCAGGTCCTATCAGTGAAGCTTCTGTTGATTGTTTAAATGCTTGTAATGATGTCAACTGTCATCCAATCGGACTTTCTACACTCTTGCAGGTCACACCCTCTTCTTCATTTTCCAAAGATGAGGCAGAATATCTGACAAACAGGATACAAAATGGAGGCACCGAGGTTGTCGAGGTGAGATATTCAGAGTATTGTGTATGATGTGGAGCCTCTACTTGTATATATTTTTATGCACACACATTTATGTATGTGTATGTATTAGGTATATATAGATAGATGTAGTCTAGAAAATCAAGTGGGCAGGAATTGATCTCCGGATCTGTGGCTTGGGGTTCAAAGAGGCTGAACCACTGCATCTACCAAACGTGAATTCAATATCTAATGTTTTTTTAGTCCATTAATTCTTGTAGGAAGTTGATTTTTTAATTTTCTCCTGAATGCTTGTTAAATTACGGCGCTTACATGTACTTGATGATTTGCAGGCAAAAGCAGGTGCAGGCTCAGCAACATTGTCAATGGTAAATATATTTTGATCAAAGTTGCCCTGAGATTTTTATAGACTTCTAAAACAGGAGCCAGTTTATGTTTGAGGTCCAAAGTAAATGTGCTAGTCCTAGATTGAGAGATCCAACTCCACCAACCCATTGAGTGGAAGAAAAAAACAGAGAAGAAGATGCTGAAGAATTAAATTTTCTTGATGTTGTTGATGAATTTCTAGGCATATGCGTCTGCAAAGTTTGCCGATGCTACGCTTCGTGCATTGCAAGGTCATTCTGGCATTATTGAATGTGCCTATGTTGCATCACAGGTTAGAATTCATAAGGATGCTAAGAAAAGGATCGACCATCTATCACAGTACCTCATCTGGGCAATGTTTTTCGTTGGTAGGTGACCGAGTTGCCATTTTTCGCCTCAAAGGTGGTGTTAGGCAGGAATGGTGTGGAGGAAGTTTTGCCACTTGGTCCTTTGAATGATTATGAGAGGTGAGAAAATTCTCTTCCCCCTGCACACACACATATATAATGGTGTCTTGGGCTCTAGATTGTCCATATCTTATTTATTGAAAATGTTGCCGCTCAAAATCTTTCAGGGACGGCTTGGCAAAACTGAAAGGAGAGCTAAAAGCTAGCATCGACAAAGGAATTGCCTTTGCATTGGGGAAGAAGTAACCGGTCGATATGTTTTTGCGAGGACATGTAAATCGATGGAAGAAGATATAGCCCGACTGTAAGCCTTCAGGTTGCACGCTCGTCAAGAGGTGTTCAGCTTTTGCCTTCAAAACTTGTCTATATATGATGGTGGAGAACAGTCCTCTGTTTCCTTGTATTCTTAATCGGAACTATTTTGCATTATATATGTACAGCATTTGTGTTGTTTGATGTGCGACTACATTTGTTTTATTGCACGCAGATTGTTTCGTCTCATGTTTATTAAGTGATGATAATGGAGCACTCACTTTTGAAGGTTTAATATGATTTTCCTTCTCCATTTTGGCATGAAAGCTTTGAGATAATCCACTACTGTGCTCTATGATATAACCCACTTACCAGAAGAGTCCAATTTGGAAAGTGGATGCAGCAAAAATTAGCATCTCTGTTTATAGATATGCCCTTTCGGGGCTTTGGAAATGAAAGGTGATTCCAAAAGTCGGTTGAAAAGTTTTATCTCGTGTCTGATGTGCCATAGAGACTAATCTTAATTGGCTTATGCCGATTAGATTGAATGAATAATTAATCATGACTAAATTCCAAACCAGAACCCTTCTCTAATTCATCATTTGATTACTTCTCTTGTGCACTCTTGATTATCCTGTGATTTATCAGGTATGTACGCACTTGCTTGATGATTAATAAATCATCAATTTTTAATGCGTAGGGATGTTGAAAGCCCATGGATTATTCATTCAAGGCTCCCAAGAAATTCAGTGGTTTTCTGATTTATATATAAACAGCTATTTTGTTAAGAAGAGGATAGCTTCCATGTTCAATACAACAGTTTCAAATAAGCTTGATCTTTTTCTCTCAAGTTTTGTTACTCAATAGGCTCCTTGAAAACTCTGAAGCAAAGGGAGTCACTCCAATAAGCAAACATCCTCCCCATTCACATAAGCAATCATTTGTTAGACCAATCATGATTTTATGTGGCACAAAACAATTGCAAATTCGCACGAATGCAAGAAACTGCCCAATGAAAATGAGCCTCTCAATCATATGACACGGGCCCAAACACTTATGGACCCATGGGAACAAGATAGCATTTAAGCTGACACTATCTGGTATATCAAAATGGGAATATCCAGAGCTTTGAAGATGCTCCACCTGCCTACAAGTGTTGTAGAGAGCTTGGTGGCCAAAATAACCAGGAAGCGTGAAAATGTAATAATACATGGTAGATTTCTGTACATTTGCAGTAAATCTCGTATCGGTCACACGTCCGTTACATTGCTCCAAACATGAAGAATCCAAAACTGCTTTCTGCGCCCAGAATTTGTGAAGCTTCTAAAACAGAGACTCAAAGCTGGCACGCGATCTCCAAAAAGGAGAAACTATACAATTTACGAGAAGCACTTAATTTTAAATATGGCAATGAATGGCAGATGAGACAGAAACACGACGATCTTTCCGTCACATTTTGATATGCACATTCCGATTTTGAAACTTCTGAAATCTCCGTACCCTCATCCTATTTCGAAATACTGTTCCCGCAGTGACAATGATCATACTCACTGATACAAACATTAAATATACTGCTTTGTTAGAAGATCTGAACCATGATAGATGCACACCATCATCCATCATTTCTACAACTGGAATTTCTGTTCTGCTAGTGTCTGTTTCTTGTTGATGATGCACAATGGGGGATCCCACAACCTGTAATATTTGTATTACTCATTAAGTATTTTACCAGCCATGAAAAAGCATACAAATATCTACAAAAGACCTTATACTATACTTGAGTAGTTGAGATTGATAACCTTCTTTACTGTATTCCTTGAGGAGAAGTACTTGGAAAAGATGCTTTGCGCATAATTGTAAAGCTCCAGGTCAAGGTTGTTCATATCTGTAATGGCTTCAAGAATTTCTTTGGGAACTTGACGCCGAGCCTGCAAATGAAGACAATTACTATTCTCATTGATTCCTATTACTTCTGGATTTCTCCTCTATTCGGTTACGAAAACATGGCAATTTCATGTGTATGGAAGAAGAATAACAGTGAAGGAACAAGGAGAAATCCCAAGTAAACATATTTGTCATGTATAGCTGTGTAGGCGCATGTGTTCATGTGTGTATGTATTCATCTATGTACCTCGCTTGAAAAGTTTATTGGCAAAACACTTTTAAGGGAAAGGATGCGTCGTTGAATTTGTGTGCTCCTGAGACGACTAGCACAATTCTCATACTTGTCTATCAATCCATAGACAGTGAGCTGTGTTCAGCAGAGAAAGCTTATCATCACAAGTGTCATACGTGAAACAGGACTTTATACTTCGTTTAACAAAGAGAGATCACTTACATTTGTCTTCAGAGCCCCATCTGGTGGACGTGTTGTACTCGCAGGATGTACACCGGTAACCTGTTGAGATGTTATACATAATATTTAGAAACATGTTAGGGCCTGTGAAGAGCTGTCATTGTGGGTGCTTAGGCAGAACAAGTACCTCTGTATTTGTGAAGCCTGTGGGATGGTCCGGTTGTTCCAATGAGTCACCTGAGATGGTAATACACATGCATTCAGAAGTAGTGTGATTGCAAAGATAATCCATATGAAAATGTTTAAATTCAACAAGGAAATTTTCAGTCCGAAGTTAATCAGCCAGTAGATGCAGATTCAAAAGTTCGACCTATCTATCACTGGGTAAAGCGATTCTAGTCAGTGTCTCCATCTAGATATGAAACTGGGAAGTCATTTTGTGCCTACTTCATACAGCAAAACTTCATCTTACTTACCTTCAATTGGCATTACTACAGATGCATTCCCAGGTTGACCCAATGAAAGCATTTGTCCTCCAACAAAATGAGCAAAAAGTTTTGCAGCATCCCCATGTCTCTCTGTTAATCCAACAAATATCATTTTGTCCATTCTACTCTGTAAAACCCCAAAACAAAATGAGCTGAGTGTTAAAAATATGAAACAATGTGAGAGGAAATTGTCATATGAAATACCTTTGCAACATCCAGAACAAGATAGCCAAGGTCGGGATACTCAATTGCACACCTCCGAACCTTTTTTGCTGCTCTTATATACGAATTATTAGTGAGTCCGGCAACCTAACATACAGTCAATACACATAACGCTCTTAGTCATTCTCAAGAAATTTAAAACCTCCTAACCGTTAGATGGGGCATATGAATGAAATCAGACTGTACGTGAATTCGGAGTTCCATGGTTTTATATTTAACATTTTTGCAGGCCAACTAGTAGGATTGACATGCATAATCTGCTCAATAAACATGGATACAATCGATTATGCCAGACAAGCATAGGCATTGCTTGGAGTTATAATTGGATGACTTCTCAGTCAAAGGTAACCAGGGCGTAAGATTCTAGATCACTTTGCACTCTATTATGGTTTTTCAAGCGTTACACAAGCACAGTAAAGTCAAACAGTTGGCTAGCCCAATAATGCCTCTACTGTGCAGAGTGGCCAAAGGCCAAGATCAATAATTGCAATTTACCAAAACTTACCTGAAATGTAGCGCCATTGTGCAGTATATCAATGACTACAGGTTGATAAATAAATTCATGCAGTGGCATGACATAATCACTAGCGTTATAGTTAGAAAATTCTTCAGAATCCGCTCGAATGCCTTCAAACTCTCTACTCTTCTCCTGTAAGACCAATTGAGCAGCCCAGGATCAGTATGAGACAATTTACACTCTAAAAGGACATAGCTCAGTTTTGAAGTATTTTTTTAAGGCTCAACATTTAAAGTAAGCAATCATATCTTCATAGCTATACAGATAGTTCTATTCATTTTCTGTTTCTCAATTTAAGTACTACTTTCATTCTCTTCTCTGTTTCATAAGACTGAGCAATGAAATCAAGCGTGCGTCAAAGGGCTTTTCCTAAACTATAGGAAGACAGGGGGGTATACCAGAGCATATCAACTTACACGTGCAAAAATGTCTTCTCTCATCCAGGGAACCAGAAGACTCCACGGCCATATATGTAAAGTACTTGCTCCACTGGTCTTTGCTGCCAAAGGTTTTCGCTTATTCCGTGACAAAAAGCGTGAAGCCACCTCAACAGAGAACTCGTAGGCACTGAATATGCGGTCTACAGGATGTCGCATGTTGGTCACTACCGATGTTGATGCAGCTGGTAGCTTAGAAAGGACGCTATAATCATCATGTGTCACAAGTAATCTGCAATGCTTACTGCCATAATCAACAATGATCCCATCTCCGGATTTCAGTCAGAGAGACAGCCAAATTTTTTTTAATATAATAATGTAAAAACAACTCGTTAACATAACTCAACTTAAACATCAGAGTATTAACATATCAAAATCATCCATGTATAGCAAGGTCAGCTAAAGATTCTTCAGTTATGATTGAATAAGGTTAAGGTCAGTCAACCCATCTGACAAAGATCGAGAAATTAAATACAGAGCCTTGAACTGATACTCTATCTGTTTGAAAGAGGCAACTCAAACCCAGCCCCTGTAGCTTCCTGAGGACTTTTGAACTCCGTCATACTGCCATTAAGTTACACCTATCTTGGATCACTCACTTTATATCATTAGAACTGATAAGTGACCTTAAGTGGAACATCTCAGTTAAAGTCAGCATGGAAACCCCTGTTTGTAATCATTCAAGTGGCGAGCACTGTAAGGTCAGCTAATAATCCTCTAGCTATGCTCAAAATATATGTGAATGGGTTGAGATCAGTCAACTTGACTGATAATGGGAGCAATTAAATAGATCCTTTTACTGATATATTTTTCAACAAAAAATTGTGTTTTCCTCTGGTCCTTTGTACACTGACAATTGCTAGGGCTTAGAAGTTGGAGGAGTAGAAGCATACGGTATTTGCTACGTGCAGAATCCAGGTGACCAAGTCATATGATTGGTTGTCTCCTATATAGGTTCCTTTCCTATCAAGGGCCAACAAGGTGCACACAATTACTAGACCAAACACATCCGACTATGGTAACTATCAATGTCTTACACACATCTTGTATAGGATGTTGAGGCAATGAAAATTCTTTGTAATGTGTTATGTGTAGAGTGTCTGCACGAGAAGCTGTGCAACAAAAGAAGCTTTGGTATTAGTACCATAGATTCTCAGTCAAAATTATGTATCAAACCTTGCAGTAGCAGACATGAAAGAAATATCAGCAGTTTCCATTACAGCGAGCATCTATTGTAGTTCTGTATAGACTATAAATTTCTAGAGCTCAGTAAGTATACTCATGGCCTGATTCCCAAAGATGGCTACAATTCTAGGAAGAGATGGGAGAGATGGAAGCTTACCTTGAATTGAATCGAAACTTGTCATACGATCGATCACAATGCTCTTGTGGGGGGTACAAATGACGCAATAAGCTGCAAATAGAAGGGAAGAAGATCAACAATATATCAACAATGATGCGGCCAGTGCTGAATGAACAGACACGATGCACAAGACCCTTGCTATTACCTTTAGTTTTATTTTTTGGGTGGAGGGATTGTTTTTCCTGTATATGAGGGTATTACCATGACAAACACCCCAGATTAACCCATCTCAATCGATTTCGAAATACCCCTAATCGGAACTATCTTCATTGCTTCTTTCTTCCTCAATATCCCTAATCGATCGATTCCGTCACCCCAAATGCCCCTGATTTTCATCCCCACCTTTCTCAATCATGTGTACAATATTCAAACAATTTGAATGTTGAAACCAACTTCTTTGAGGCTTGAAAATAACGGCGAAAAAAAAAATTCGACATGTCTCACTTGATCTGGAATCCCCTCAATCAAACCCATAATTGATTGATTTCATCGATTCCATCTCTCCAAATACCCCCCTAATGGAGTCCTGTCCCATTTCATACCCTTCATTCTCAATTATGTGCACAATCCTCGAGAAATTCGGATATGAAATTGACCCGCTTTTTACTTTTTTGGGGGTAGATTTCGACCATGTAAGCATAAAAAACAAGGGGGAAAAAAACATACCATTGATGATATGTCCTTCCACCCGTGCGAGGAACATGGAGAAAGTAGAGAAGCTCCTTGAGCTGCTTGTTATGGTTCTCTGGCAATTCTTCCATCTCCTGCAAAGCTTCCTCAGCCCATGCTTTCACAATCTGACCGCACTTCTCATACTCTTTGCCATAGCCAGCCACAGCAACTGGCAAAAGAATCCATCGTTGTTTCGGCGATCTCAGAGAACAAAAGAATGCATCAGAGAAAAAGAGAATGCAGGGGGGTGGGGAAGAGGAAGGAATTCTCTGTCAACAAGTCCAACAGGGGGAAAGCAATCCGCCCCCTGTGCGTGTTCTGAATCAGCAATGCTTGGAACAAACAGCAGAAATCAACGCCTACTTTCTCCTCTATGCGTTGGTAAGGATCAGACATAACCCTAGAAAAGAACAGAGAGAGAGCCAGTTTTCCTCCTCCCCCCCTGTGCAGACGCGTTCGGGAGAGACGCAGAGCGAAAGAGATCAATCCGATCGATTTACACAGAATGCGAAGGAAAGCAGACGGCAAACAAATCCATGGGAGGTCGTGCGGGAAGCGAGGGGAAAGGAGAATCGGCAGGGCTTGCGGCACAGAGCGGCGGAACCCTAAAAGCACAGGCGCGATGTCTGATCTGAAACGTTACGGAGAAGCACAGAAAGGTGCAAGGAAGGAAGGAGCGAACCTGGAGGAGCAAGCGCGACGAAGGAGGAGGAGGCGGAGGAGAAGAGGACGAAGGCCAAGAAAAGCAGGCGCGGCGATGGCGATGGCGATGGCGGTCTCATTCTCTGGGTTTCCTTTTCTCGTAGCTCCGCAGGAAGAAGAAGAAGAAGAAGAAGAAGAAGAAGAAGAAGGAGAAGAAGAAGCTCGGCGATGGCGATGGCGATCGAGAGCTCTGCAGCAATCCGACCGAGAAGGAAGAAGAGGAAGAAGAAGAAGCTCGGCGATGGCGACTGGATCGATCGAGTGGCTTGGCTCTCTCGCTCGATCGATCAGCGGATCTTCTGCGCGTTTCTTCTTCGGATTTCTGAGAGAATCTGCGGGAAGCGGCATCAGCATCGATCGATCAGCGTCAGCAGCAGCTTCACCACTATCGCCCATCACCATCGCCGCCATCGCCATCATCACCATCGCCCATCACCATCATCGCCATCGCCCTCCGTCATCACCATCGCCCATCACCATCATCACCATCGCCCTTCGTCATCACCATCACCATCATCACCATCGCCCATCACCATCATCACCATCACCCATCACCATCATCACCATCACCCACCACCATCATCATTGCCCACCATCCATCACCACCATCATTACCATCATCCATCATCATTGCCCACCATCCATCACCACCATCACCATTACCACCACCACCATCACCATCATCATCGCCCACCATCATCACCCATCATCGCCACGCACCATCACCATCATCCATCACAATCATCACCATCACCATAATCCATCACAATCATCTCCACCATCATCACCCATCATCCATCACAATCATCACCATCACCATCATCCATCACCATCATCCATCACCATCACCCATCATCGCCACGCATCATCACCATCACCCATCCACACCATCACCCACCACCATCACCCATCATCGTCGCCCATTTCCCACCACCATCACCATCATCAGCGCCCACCATCATCACCATCACCCTGACCACCCACCATCATCACCATCACCCTGACCACCCACCATCAACATCATCATCATTACCACCCACCATCACCATCATGACTCAACCCATCCATCAACCTAGCTTTGTAACTATGAAAGAACCCTATCATCAACATGATCGATATTTGTCACGGACATGTCAAGCGTGGACTACGACGAAGCACGGATAATGGGGCTATGAGAGAAGGGGTTACGAACTTGAAACTGGAACTGATGAGGCTACGAAGTTTGGAATTGGAATCGACAAGAATGCGAACTTCGAACTATAAATGACGGGGCAACGAACTTCGAACGAGAACTGGCGAGGCTACGAACTCTAGATGCTAGGAACAACAAACCTAGGAACTCGCGAAGCTGGGATCGGTGACTGGTGTTAAAATTCTCGACAACGATCGGGAGGTTACAAGTATTTATACTATTACCTGAAACACATACTCTAGAGTATTCAAAACTTTCCCAGACTTTCGAAAGTATATGAATTGGACGTATTTTTCGACAACGAGTACAATGTAGATACGATGGTTAATCAAAATCTCTTTCTGAGGTGAGGTTCAGGGTTTAGGGGCATCAAAGACATGAGAAATGTTTCTCTCTCATTGTGTTAGCTTCTCGATATCGGTCCCTCTCCCTAGGCCTCATCCCCCAGTTTAGGGCTTCACGCATTGTCAACTCTTCGAAAATAATGTTTGATCACCAAACCATTTGTCTTGTTTTACAGTTGTCGCCGACATGTTCATCAGGATTGTCACCAAGGAAAACGCACTTTTAGAAGCAACAGTACTTCAACTTTCTTCTCTCATCTTTTCGTACACGTGCAAAATATTCACAGTTGAAGATCTTAAACTTAATCATACTTGGAATCTTGTCGGTCCAAAGCTGGTCTTTTTGCAAAATCTTGATGCTAAGAGCCTTATTTGGCAATATATTGATGATGCACACGGCAGTGAGAAGAGCTTCCGCCTAGAAACTTCTTGACAAGCCAAAATGTTTAAGCATGACAACAATTCTTTCTTTGAATTGTTCAATTTGTTTGGTCTATGATGGCATTCTTCTGCGGGCTATATTATGGTGTTGTGAACTCTTACCGAATGCATCTTTGCAATCTAAATCAATTAATTTGATTGGATTTGTATTTTAACCATGTTATTAGATCATTGTTAGTTCACCTTCCTGTTGGATTGGTTCTCGACCATCACAAGCCATTCTCAAAGATTGCTGTAATACGAGAACCCGGAGTGATTAGCACTAGGGAAGTGTAATATATGAAGGAGATTAGAAACTTAAACCTTAATAAAGAATAAACCTAAAGAATCGATATATAAGAGAAAAAAATTAAGCCCACGATAACTTAAAGAAGAACATTTGTTTTCGAGAAGATGTTTAGATGGCTCTCCAAATGGAGTAGTATGATGCGAAAAGCTTCGGAGTCCAGAAACCTTCATCGATCTTCATCCCTTAGGCCGATTACTACGAAACGATTCCTTTGCAGGTGAAGTATGCGAGTATTGAATTGGATTCCTTCGTTTGGATCTCATTCATGAAGGCGCCGAATCAAACAGATCTTTGTCAAGGCAGAACTTCTTCTCTCACCATATATGACTTGACTGCTCATTTTTATTTCGACATTTTTCTTCCACACATGTTACCAACATTGATGAACAATTTGTATGGCTAAAGAGCGGATGCGGAGATTTTATTTCAATTCCTTCAGAGAAAAATTACATAGCTGTGCACGTATATACAGCACGCATTCGGGCAAAACTAGCAAGGACAGGGATAAGGAGAAGAAGAACAAAGAATTTCATTTGCGAAGCAAGAGTCCCAGCATATTGGCATCATCTGATCGATGGATCACGATGGCGATCCATCGATTCAAAGATCATTCACCTTCATGCATGCACATGCATGGAATGGAGTCCATTCCATCGAGTAAGCAGAGACAGATTTTTTTTTTTTTTTTTTTCACACCAGAAGCTATTCTAGAATTTGGATGTGTTTTTTTCACCTTGTGGTTGGATTCCAATTGAATGCTGGAAGGGCTATGGAGAGCTCCGAACAGATGGAAAGGAACAGAAAAAACAGCTCCAGCAGCTCCTTTTCGGATGTGATATGCCTATTTCGAAGCTGTAAGAACGAATTCGGTATACAGGTTCTTCAGCGAGATTGCCACCGTCATCAGCAATGGTCCCATGATCGCTCCCTGGTCAAATACATAACAAATTTCTCTGTTTTCCTGATTTGACTGTACAATTTTAACTGTAATCGATTTACGTTAGTGCTGATGTGTGCTGATGTGGAAACAGATCATGCAGAGAAGAAGAATCGACTTTTTAAAAACCTAATCTAAAGTTTTGAATCATCTCCAGGCCCACCAACAAATCCCCCTATGAGAATCAGTTCAGTGCACTCTGGAGAAGCTCATTCAAAAAACAGAAAATCAATCAGCATTTAAACCAGAACTTCATGGTAAGATGGAGGGCAGATCATGCCCCCCAAAAAAAATTTCAACATTTAAGCCTCATGTAATGCTTGCCGCCCTTCAAAGGCTTTATAACCGCATCTTGAAGGTTAGGAAAATGGCTCATCAAATTTGATTTGTAATGTTTTACCACTGAAATTCATGATCATTGAGAGTGGCTGATTAACTCCATAAACATGTGGTAGATTGATCTTACTCTGTTCCTATCGGTCATATTCGATCTATGAAGATACTATCTATGGCGAGAAATGATAAGCTATATAGAATGTATACTTTGTTGGTATCTTACTCAGTAATGAAGAAGGTAAGAAGCTAACCTCGAGGGTGGACGAAAATAAGGCCATGCCGCCAGCAATACTTAACCCTGTCAAATATGCATTGTTACCAGGAATGCCCCTCTGAATCGCACCAACACCATAATCCATAAGCCCAATGTGGACTCCCATTAGAATAATAGCTTGAATATACTGTCCCTCTAAAGCCAGCTGAGCAACAGCTGGAATCGATGACCACCAAGTAGGTATAAGAGGAAGAATGGCGCTAAAAAATGCCAGTAGGGTTGCCATATACAGGAAATGTATACCCAACAGCCGAAACAGAAGCCATGTAAAAGTGGCCTGGAAAAAGGCCGCTTTCACTGTCGCCAGCAAAACACTACTTACAGCCTGATCTAATACAACGGCGCATCTTGTTCTAGTAGATTCAGACAATGGAAGCATCCCTAACACTTGCTGCATCACACCACCAGACTTGGAAATGATTAGATAGTGAAGCACGGAGAAGAAGATGAAGGAATCTGCACAAAAGCTCATGAGCTCAGGAGCACCAGAAAGGACCGTGTTGGCGCCTGAAACGATCAGTCTTGTAATGGCGAGCACGAGCCTTGAGCTATTTACAAATACATGTTGGCCAACTCCGAGCCATCTCTCCCCGATTTGCCTTGCTTTGAACAGAAGTTCTTCCCTTGGTATGTTAAGATGCTCGAGGATAAGATGACTGCCGTGTTGGAGCTCCATGAACACACCTTTTATGTCATATTCTCGACATTTTTGTATTATAACACGTGTTCTAGCCAAAATTGGGTGAGACGGAACCAACTCCGTAGAGTTGGAGTTGCTTGTGAGATTCCCTCTCCACTGCCCTTGAGCAAGCTGAATAAAGTATTGCTTACCCACGCCAGCCAGCTCTGTCATCTGATATTTTTCTGCAAGAACATCGATCTGGCTGGATACTAGATCGTATGCCTTACCTGAATAGCTATCAATAAGTTCAGGAATGTTGTTTTCTTCCATCCATTGCTTTAGTCCCACCTTCTCCACATAGTTACTTCTCTCTACATGGGATTTCAAGGCAACAACTGCATCCTTGCCTTCCAACCCAATCTTATAAGAGAACAAGACCAATCCTGATAATGACCCGAAAATCATCAACACGATCAAAAACACTGCCACGAGATGGTGTAGATTGTTTAAGAGCACACGAGTGATCCGTGCCTCGAATAGTTTGTATACTCTTGTGAGTGGTAACAAAGCCCATTCGAACCAGCTCCTTGCATGCTCCCACCGCCTGCTAGGTTCTGCAAGTAAAGCTCGTTTGGCCTCCATTTCCAGCTCTTCCATGTCCGGCACGAATCCGAGGAGTACGCCGAAAGAGTAAAAAATGATAACCACAAAGGGTATGATTGCCAATGAGATTGAACCCAAGTATTCATAAGAAAGCGTCAACACCGCAAAAGAAACCAACCATTCTGTAAGAGTTTTGAACTTGACTGTCCTCCCCTGCTGAGACTTTCTCTTCCCAATAAGATGAAGGAATGCGAGTCGAGCATCGAGCGCGGTAACTATCAAAGCCTTGCACAAGGCGAAAGGAATCGCCAAAACTGTTCCAACGAGGCCCTGTTTCAAAGAAGATTCCCAAAAGGATGCGATTGCCTCATGGATCGCTCTCAGCGGCATCGAGCACAACACAGCCCATTGAATAGGTCTTCGGTAGCATTCCAAGAGCTTCCATATCCCATATACCACAATTACAAGGAATATAAGGACGCCATGTGCCATGGCTATATACACGGCGAGTTGATAGTGCTGTTGGTTTAGATCTGCGATTCCCGTGGACCTCTCATTGGGATGGGGTAGGTCAGATCTTTCGTCGTCGTCGTCATCATTGTTGAGGACTGGGTGCTTGCTCTTATGAACATTTTCAGTTATGTCAGTTGCATCGAAGTGGCCAAAAGCATTGTGGGCATGAAGAGATTCTTCATGCTCCTTAGTGGGCAGGGGAGGTTTCCTTGCGATTCCAGCTTCAGATGAGGTGAAGGCATGACTATGAGCCGGAAAGGATCTGGATCTCGGTGGCACAAATGGAGACAAAGGGCTCGAGGCAGCACTCTCAAACATCTCCTTCCATGGTATTGCTGTCAAGCTTCCACCCAGCTCTTTCTCGTTTGAATGCCCCCAATCTTTTGCATTTGAGCTCATAGCGGCAAAGAGTTGTCCAGGTTCTTATGTTAAGAACGGGAGTAACCAACAAGAACTCATTTAGCTCCGAAAAGTCTTACGTAGAGCTTTCCATTCTCCGGGGTTTTCTGTTGATCAGAAGATGCAAGAAAAGCTTCTCAGCACCTTCAATGCAAAATCCTGAATCTCTCTAGATCCAACATGCGGAGCAGAGGAGCACAAAATGTGAAAGGACTTCAACATTTGAACTTGAATCTTGAGTCTCTCAAGACCCAATATGTGGAACAGAAGATATGGAAAAAGATCTTGAGCATTTTTAACTTGGAACCTGGAATCGCTCCAGAGCCAACAAACCCAGGCAATCATATGCGGAGCCAATCATGCAGAAACTAACAAAGTTTACACTTGACGTTTGAATATCTCCACACCCAAGAAGAAGAAGCCCTATGAGAATCAATCTAAACAGAACTTAAGTCTCTCAAATACTCAGCTTAAACCCTATGAAAATCTTGAATTGCTCCACACCAACAAACCCATATCAATCATATGCATGCAGGGAGTTAAAATATTTTAACCTAAAAGTTTGGATGTTTCCAGACCCAATAAAATCCTATGAGAATTGATTTAGACAAAAATCAAGTCTTTCAAGCGCTGGCCCACAGCAAAACACAATTACTATCTTAAACCCTATGTGAATCTTGAATCTATCAGACCCAACAAAACCGGTAGATCATATATGTGGAGCAGAACATGCAGAGAGCTAGAAATTTCCAACCTAAAGCCCAACCAATCCTATGATAATTGATTTAAACGAAAATCCAGTTCGTCGAATACTAAATCAAAGCATAAAAAAGAAAAGCTTAGCATCTTAAACCCTCTAGAAATCTTGACTCTCACCAGACCCAAAAACCGTATTGATCATATACAGAGGAGATCATGAAGAGAATTCAAATTTTGACACCTAAAGGCTTGAATGTCTAGAGACCCAACAAATCCAAGGAGAAGTTATTTAAACAAGAATCGAGTCTTTCAAATATTGCCCTGAAACCAAATGCTGGACAGTGGAAGGAGAGCTATCCGACACAAGTAGACAGACGAATTATACACACCTCTTTGAGACGCGCAAGGAGGAGGAAGATTTAATGCCACACAAAACCTCGGGGGTGCACAATGAGGAGGAAAGGGATCTCCTCTGACCCGTTGATTCCTGTGTGAGGCAGGAAGGGCTTCTGGAAACAACAGAGGAAGAGGAAGGAGGAGGAGGCATGAAAGGAGCTGAATCAGAGACAGGAGGAAGAAGTGATGAGTGGATCCATTGCCAGGTCATTGTTTCTTCTTTGCTGTTGGGGAGGGACCCCCTCCTCTTCCCTGCAACTTGTTGCTCTTTGCTTCCCATCACCATAGCCATGGCCAAGAATGCTCCACAGACATACCCACCCAGCCATCCAGATGCACAGACATACCTGCATGCATGCATGCATGTGTCTGTGCATGTGCGTATGTATGTATGTGTGTGTATGTATGTATGTGTGCATGTATGTATGTATGCATGAATGCATGCATGTATGTGTGTGTATGTATGTGTGTGTGTATGTATGTATGTGTGCATGTATGTATGTATTCATGAATGCATGCATGCATGTATGTGTGCGTATGTATGTATGTATGTGTGTATGTATGTATGGATGCATGAATGCATGCATGCATGTATGTGTGTGTATGTATGTATGTATGTGTGTGTGTATGTATGGATGCATGCATGTAGGTGTGTGTGCATGCATGTATGTGTGCGTATGTATGCATGCATGTGTGTGTATGTATGTGTGCGTGTGTATGCATGCATAGAAGCATGTGTATAAACGTATATACATACATGCATGCCATGTGTGTATACCAAATGCATGCACATGCATGCATGCATGCATATGCCGTGTGTATGTACAACCAAATGTATGCACATGCGTGCGTGCTTACATACATACATACATACTTACTTACTTACTTACATACAAACAAACAAACATACATACATACATACATACATGCATACAAACGTACATACATACATACATACATACATACATACATTCTATACACTTCATGGGTTGTCGGCGGTTTCGCCATCATCTTCATACAGCGAAACACGCCGTCTTACCGGGTTTGTCGTTTATTTTCCTCGATCCTTTGTGGGCATTGTTCGTTACATTGTAGTAGTAGCTGATACGATCGACGGTAGCCAAGGATCTGCCTCTGACAGAGAAAACGATCGATATGCAAGAAAAAGGCCCAGAACCCAGAAATCCTTGTGGGCCAATTGCTAACTTCGGGCGTCGAGCTGCAGTAACCGATCGGATCGATCGATGGCAGTCGAGGATTTGGCTTTTAGCAGAGAAAAGATCGCGCTACGCCGAGAAACTGTCGGAACCAGACAAGCCACAAGGGCTTCGGCTTCTTTGACAACCTCTTTCCGTCAGCTCGTCGAATCGTCATGGTCCACCACCAGCTGCTGATTTTGTTAGGGTATCCTTCTCTGGGGCCTTTCCTCCCTTTTTCCCTTTTCGATATGGCCGACGGCGAGGTGCCCATCAGATCGTGTTCCTTCTCTTTCCGCCTCCGGATTCAACGAAACAGTGAGTCGAGCTCAGCTGTCATCGATCTGGCTTCTCGGCCTCTAGCTTCTGGCTGGCTTCTTGCCTCTAATGATCCGTTCATTCCATGCCTGAGATATCTGCTAGAGTTGGTGAAGATGACAGAATGGAAATTTGTGCTTGTTTAGCTAGCATTGCTGGCTCCGCAGATTTTCTTATCCCATCGCTTTTTTTTTTCTTAACAAGATCTGCGCAAAGATTGCTAGCCTGCCAGCAGATGTGCTCTACGAAAAGTCACCAACTTTTAATAAAATGGACGATGTCTTGTTGTATCGAGCCCACAATCTCTTGTACCTCGTGCCACTTTGGGCATTCTATAGTGTCACAGACGAGGATTGAATTGTCGATCGTAGATCCATCACCAATGTTGGCTGGCTGATCAACTAAATTGTATAGAACTCAAACCACGAAGCTCAACTTCAGATTAGAGCACTAGGCTAAGGCTATTTGAGAATGCTAACCAACCCCAATACTCAGAACTCGGCATCAAATTACTTGCCCATCCATAATGGGGATCAACACTCTCAAGCATGAACAGCAATAGAGACCGAGTACATAGCTGCATCTAAAGCAATCAAAGCATCTATCTGCCTGTAAGAGCTATCAACAAATCTTCCATGTACTAGAGTGTGTAAACTGAAGCAATAAGAAACCTTGTACAATTGTTTCATCTTGTGCATATATACTGCACATGATGTGAAGAAATTCTATGAAATATCACTTTTCTGCAATCCCAATACCTGAATGCAACAAATACCTTGAAAATAGCCAGCTCTGGAGGCAGGTGATTGTGACAACATAAACCAGCATCCTAGAAATATGTACACTGCTTGCTAAACAGTAACAGCTAAAAACACAACATCAAAAATCATATGCTTAGCTTTTCATGCACTTGCACACCAGTTGCATACATATGTAAAGCAATGATACATTCGATATATGTGAGTCCAGGAGCAAAAAAGATTCACTTTGATTGGTACAATAGAGTTTTTGGATGCTTCCAGAAGCGCTCCAGTTTATTACAAAAATGACTTGGTCGTTCCACCCATGACTGATGTTAGGATGTTACATATGACTGTATACACATATACAAAAAATTCTATCCCCAAATTCTCACCGAATTGAATTGATAAGTCGCCATTGTATATATTGATCAGAAATGTATATTCTTTAGAATCGTCCTGCTCTTATGTCTCTGTCCAATCTTTCTGCATTCAATGTGCCGGGAAGTTCCCGGAATCCTTCATTGAATATTGAGTACGCACTGAAAGGACACTGTTAGTTTCTCAACTTGAAAATGTTCCAGCTAGCACTAAAAATAAAATTTTATTAGCATACAGGATGTACGAACCTCACTTCTCCCTCTTGGCGCTTTCCTAGATTTATGAATATCACAGCAAATGCAGTTATTAAGATCTGCAACAAAGAACATTCAAGACAAAAGATCTTTTATGATATCTATGTTTACTTGGTAGAAACACTAAGCCATTTCAAGCTTTATCAATATATCACACATTTATGTTCCCAAGCGTTCTGAAATGCGAATAACAGAACAAATTTCATCTATCTATCTATCTATCTATCTATCTATCTATCTATCTATCTATATATATATATACAGATTTAGATATATTATCACTGAACTAGTATGTTAGACTTAGAACCTGATTACAGTCATATGTCATTTCCACTGCCAAGAAAATCAGACTATTTGGTTTCCTTATAAACATATTAACTATGCATAACAGAAACACAACTTACATAGACTGGACCGATGTCCCACTGGTAAGCTATGGGTGCCATTACAAACCAGAAAAGGACAACAAACCATCCTCTCATGCTGATGGAAAAAATCATAATCAAGACGATGTCTGTCAAATGGGAAAAAGTCAATCACATCACTCACTCATCCATCTCTAAATTCTTTCATCATTTAGCAATAATACATACATCAAGATTCACCAAATTAATGATCTATGCAGGACTACGGACCAAAGTTAAATAATTTCAAAATCATTCGTGTACACTTAGAGATAGCAAGAGAAATTACCAGAGTATCAAATTTATTACAAGAGAGTAGTGGAAGTATTGTGCAAATATATACACGAAACTATAGAAACAACTTGATACTACCCAAAGAACCTTAGAGAAAATATCCCAATTATGAGTCCACAGTGAACACATAAATCAAGAACATAAAATGTTAAATTGTACCATGCCCATTTCCAGAATCCAGGCATTTCACCTGTATCACTATACGTGAAACTTGGGGTGAAGATGAATCGTCAGAGGTAGATATGATGCATGTAAATTCATTTTCTTGGGATATCACAATCTCCAATGATGCCAAAACTTATAATACCTTTAGATAAACCAGCAAAATGATCCTCAAGGTCATCTCATCTTTGCAGCACTAAAGGCATGTACATTCTCTTAATCGCTTTTATAATGGAGACATTATATGATATGGAATCTAAAGGAGCGAATGTTGCATTGGAAGCATGAAAGGCAGGTCGAAAGTGATTTCAAATTCCTTTACACTGTTTCATTCTGAGAAATCATACACATATTATTCGTTAACTACTACAGCATAAATTGCTGCTTTCCCAAATGCAATCAGAGGCCCTTGGAATGTTACCTGGTAACTTCAATTTTTGTTGCAAGAATAAGATAATTTTCTTTTGAAAAAGTGAGGCTGTCTCTGGAATGCGGAATTTCTGTAAGCACAAACACTCATTACGAAATAGCATAACGAATAGGGGCCATAGCAAATGAGACAATATTATACAAATATATACAGAGACAGAAAGACAACCAGTTCATCTTCATCATCTACTCCATCCCTATTTTGAATATGCTTAGGAGGAGCTTTAGGTGCCACTACTGCAAGAATAGAGTCTGCCTAGTCAAGTGAGAAGAAAGAAGACATGTTAACATTAATGGTTGAATAATCAATCTCTAGAAGCACCATGATAAGTAAGAAGCAGACACCTCCGTCAACAAGATTAATGAAAACTGCCTCAGCTTTGTCGTGATCAAGTAGTGTTTTGCCTTTGAATATGAGCTTCAACCTCTCTAGAGGTAAAGTGGTTTCCTTAGCCACCAATGCTCTAAGGGCGGAGACCTTCACCACAAAAATAAACGAAGTTCACTTCAATATCAATATTAGTAGTTCAAATTTGATTCAGACAGAAAGCTGTTACTTAAGTATCTGATACATTCTCATGTTGCTTCTGTCACATTTTTCATATAAATTTGCAACCATGATAGGTGTCCAAGCTGTAAATATAGCTCTTGTTAGATAAGTATTTGAGACATCAGAAACCTTGATAAGTGTAAAGAATTTAATACAACCAATATTATGAATAAAAGGATTTAATCGAAGAGGGTGTGGTCGCTTTTCCTTTCTATCATTTTACTATAAGTTTCAGAAGCTTCCACAATGCCTGACTGTATATATTATTTGATTCTCAAAGCATGTTTTTTACAGCTTCAACCAAGCTTCAGAGTAGATGCCTTGCCAATCAAAATGTCTCGATGTATTAGAGGTGCAATAATAATGATAAACGTGATGATTTTGCAAGTATGCAGGTCCATTCAGAAGCTTTGGTGTAAGTAATATATTAAACAATCAAGTACACTCTAGAGTCAGTTAGAGGTTCTCTCCTGCGTGTGCACAGATACAGCTCTCTGTTGATGTTTGAATTAGATAACGAGATCATCTCTAACCTACTCTATAATCGATTCTACAGTACCTGCATAAAATGGCGGCCTACTCAGTTTCTTCCCAATGTATATGGAAGGTGAGACAAAATGTACGATCCAGTGTAGGCAATTTTGTGTCCTACTAAAGTATGTTAATACATCTTCCATTCTTTCTTTTCCTTGAGGCCCTGCAAGGGTTTCTAGGTTATTCCCTCTGGGTAGCATACCAAAAATGTATTTTAAGAGTACCTCAAAAGCATGAAGAATAATCCAAACATTTAACAATGTTCAGTCAGACAAAGAGGAAAAGCTGCACATGTCCAATTTGCTTTCCGTAATCAAAGAAAAGAATAAGCGAACAGTTTCATACGTCGCCCGTGAAAGCTAAGCTGATGAAATTTCTTACTTGCATCCCTGTTCTCTGATGCCAATGCTCAGGCTTACTTATTTTTTCATCAGGACTCTAGCAGAAGATCAGATAATGTAAAGCGTTATTTTCACGGACGAGTAAGCCTTGCTCTTCCGAACAGAAGAAGGGTGAGGAGGAGGAGATGGACCGGGAGGATTAGAAACGCGGACGAGAAGAACAATTTGCAGGATCCGGCGAGAGCAAACGTGGAAGTGTTGGTTCAGGATTTGGAAAGAAAAAGAGGGGGAGAGAGAGATAGAGAGAGAGAGAAAGCGAGAGAGAGAGAGAGAGAGAGAGAGAGAGAGAGAGAGAGAGAGAGAGAGAGAGAGAGGCACTGACCTCCATTTTGTCAGGGAGATCAAGGGTGTACGATCTGCCGGGAAGCGCAGTCCGCACAGAAACCCTCCCCATTCCTGCCGCCGTCCGCCTCCCCGTATGTCGCTGCCTTCTTACCGTCCCGTTCTGCTCACTCAGTCGGTCAGTCTGCCGGCCGGAGAGATCGCGTGCTCGCTTCTTTCCTTCGCTGTCTGACTGTCTGTCTGTCTGTCTGTCTGCAGACGAAGGCGACGACGAAGACGACGACGAAGAAGACGACGACGACGAAGAAGAAGAAGAAGAAGAAAGAAAAACGAAGAAGAAAAACGAAGAAGAAGAAGAAGAAGAAGAAGAAGAAATGTATATTTACAAAGGGGTACCCCTTCGGGAAAATCAATTTGAGTAAATCATCGCCTAATTAGGGTTTCCACTAATTACAAAACTGCCCCCGTGATTAACGTTTCTTTCCCACTTAACTGGCGCCAAGTGCCCCCATTAATTAACGCCTAATTACCTGCGGTTTCCGCCTTCTTTGTTAGACCACGTAAAAATCTTTTTACAACAAGCGTCAGAGTTCCGCGGCTGAATAAAAAAAACCCTGCCTTCTGTAGATTCCGAGACTTCCGTAGATTCTAGGGTTTCGATCGGCTGGTCGTGAGATTCCAAGGATCAATCGACAGGTTGAGATCCTTTGCAAGTTCCTGCGAACAACTGAAGAATCTTGCCTTTTGGCGATTCCGAGTAATGGAAGTGAGGTTCGAACCATGGTTTGGTGGGTTCGGCAGGCTGGTGATTGGGGCACTAGCCAGTTGGTTCTACTAAACACCAGAGTATCGGGGTCAAGCCATATATATAATCAGGGAAGGCCACTGATGCTATATGATCAGGATAGAGTTATCAAACAAAATCAAGATTTTCTAACCAAAAAAGCAAGTATAACCTAGAGTTATCGAACAAAATCCACATATCACATAACTGCAGAACGTTTGCCACTACTCCATAAACATTTCCTTTTCGTAAGCGGGACCACCTGAATCGATGCCCTGAGAACATCTAGTTAAACTGTGCTACGACAACGGCGATTAAATGTAGGGGATGAGCCAAGTTTAAGGAGGTTCAATGTAATCCAAGCCAACTACTTGTGTACATCCAACAGTCTGCTGCAAGAACGAGCTCTGTAACGAGACATGAAACTGTTTGCATCACACCAGTTCTTGCATCTCTGATGCACTATTTTCAAGGAAAGATTGGTACTTCAAGTCCATAGCTTCCAATCTAGAAACTGCCACATGTAATAGAGATTTAACCAGTTGCCCGAAGGTCATAACTTCGCTTTTGCCCGAAGGTCATAACTTGGCTTGTACTGTGTAAGTCATTGTAGCATGCAATGCTTCTCTATTGTAGGACTAATGGAGTAAAGAGCCAACGCAAAATGAGAGACTTGAGAGTGATTAGCATTAACTAATGATTAAGAATCGAAGCGGAGTTAACCCATGATAATCATGTGATGAATGATGAGAACGAGCTGAAGCATGCAAGAGACTTGGAAGTTAGAGCATAACTACCGACAAGGATGGAGCCAAAACAAAGACTTTGTAAACACTAATCAATGATTCGAAGCAAAGCGTAAAGAGAAACATAGGATAATTAGCATAACGAATGAGAGACTTTGAATGATTGGCAAGCGACACTCGGGTAATTAGCACAAACTGGTTCATGACTAGAAGCGAAGCGAATGAGAAACTTATTGTGATTAGTACAACCCAATGAGAGTCTTCAATAATTAGAAAGATAGACACTTAGGTAATTAGCATCGACTAATTAATGACTAGAAGCAATGCGAACGAGAGACTTATGGTAGTTAGCCTAACTAACCAGATACTTAAGAGTTATAAGCAGGGATTAATGAGTGAGTAGACGCAAAGCAAAGTCATTAACTAATTAATGACTAGAAGCAATGGAAACGAGAGACTCATGATAACTAACCAGAGACTTGAGAGCAATTAGCAGGAATTAATGACTTACTAGAAGCAACGCACAATCAGAAGCTTAACGAGTGATTAGTGTAGCGACTGACAAATTAGAGCCAAAGCAAACAAGCAATGCCACGTTAACAAGCTTTTAGATTACATGCACCTTAATCACAAACCTGAAAGGAGTTGATTAGCAGCATCAAGTCCCCTAAAACAGAGTGATTAGTGTAGCTACAGCCAAATTAGAGCCAAAGAAAACAAGCAATGCCACAAACAAGCTTTTAGATAACATAGATCTAAATCACAAGCCCTGAAAGGAGTTGATTAGCAACATCAACTCCCTAAACATAAAAACTCTTAAACCCTAAACCCCATATGATCAGCAATTCCAAGTCAAGATTCATACTAATTATCAACGGAACCAAAGCAATTTACATACATGCCAAGAGACAGTGTACATTAAGGAGACAACATCACACACATTTGCCAATCCCCATCTACCTCAATTCCACAAGTGCGTTCCTTGAATTGGGGCACAAGATCGGAATTCGGAGGACACACGTGCTCATCACTGCAAAATCATATGCAAACTACTCGAAGGGCTTTTTCAACTGTTTCCTCCATCAGAAATCATGGTGTGCCCTCCACGTGGGGTTTTGCGTTTCTTGGTGGGGGGGAGGGGGCAAAGGGCGAAAAAATTATCTCTAATCTCCAACAAAATCCTAGAATGATTATTGCCAAAAGGAAAAGCCAGGGAAATGAGAGGATTTCAGGGTATCAATGCACGGTGATTAATTCGGGATTCGGCTTCAGGGTTTCAGTGTTAAGAGGGGTGTAGGGTTTTGGGGGGGACTATGGATTCAACAACCCAATCGGAGATTTTTCTTTTTCGCACACTGGTTAAAGAGTTTTAGTGGGGTAGGTTTCAGGCTTCATATGGTTTGGGATTCAGGAGCTAGGAATCGACCTAAGGCTCGAGCTGTGGGAGCCTGAGGGTTTTGGTTAGGGGCTTCTTGATGGGGGGGATTAGGGTTTCAGGATAAACTAACCTACGCAGGATCGTTCGTATATCTGAACTGAAAATGGGCAATTTCGCAGCAAAAAAAAAGCTCCTTGGGGAGATCAAAGTGCGAGTCGAAGGAGATCAGTTTCAGGAAATTATTGAGAGGTTTCCTTTTTTTTTTTTTGTTGGTTTTGGACGGAAGGGAGCTACCTCTTTACGGTAGACAGTGGGATTAGAGGAAGCCATGGTTGAGGTCGAGGACCGCAGGGGCGTGCTTCGGCTGCTGGCGTGGTACAAAGGCCACCATCTTGGCAGTGTTCGAGATCGGGGAAGACGAGGGCAGTGCTTGAAACGCTGATGACGGCTGCTGCAAAGGCTGATGCAAAGGCTGATGCAAAGGCTGATGCAAAGGCTGATGCAAAGGCTGATGCAAAGGCTGTTGCAA